>JAPYYT010000579.1:34014-137944 GCA_030522565.1 Ceratosolen corneri
CCCCCCCCCCCCCCAGCGCCCTCGAAGCCCCCCCCCCCGTCGCCGTGCCCCGCGACCCGTTAAACTCGCCTCGTTTATTATGTAAATCGCATGGAAATTAGCCACCGATTACCCCGGATTTATTTGTACTTTATCGTCTTACGAGCAGATAATAAGTTTTTCTTTTCTTCTGCTCTCGAGCGAGAGTTCGACGACTCTCACTAACGCGATGAAAAGGATCAAATATAATTGCCAAGTTTTATTGCCCTCGGTTATGAAATTACTTTAAGCTGAAAATCCTGCTTTCGTTAATGCTTCAATTATACAATTCATATTTTGATGTATTCCAATTTTTTTTCTCTCGCATTACTATGCACTAATCTACAAAATAATATCATCATCAATACCTTTACCTTTTTCACTCCTCCACCGACATTACGCGAGACAGACAACGAGGCTCTGCTTGAGAGACGAGCTTCTACAATATTACATTAAACGTCCCGAGTCTTGCTAGGGAATGATTGATATGTTTGGTCTTAAGGAGAAAGTATGGCAAATCGAATGAATATGACGCAATTCTAGCACTACGAGAATGTACGAATCAATTCTTTAACATCGAGCTAATTGCGTGCAAAATGTCATATCGTCGTGGGTCGTTATTTGAATTTTGGATAAAAGACGCTTTGCCGCGTGCTTGTGTACGCCAAATATAAATTCTCTCGTAATTATGAAGAAGTTCGAATGGAAGAGAATCCAATCGTTTTCCACTACAGCCGAGTGATAATGTCGATACAGCGTATTTACTATAAAACAAATCGCACGATGTTTTATCATGTAGATTTCGAGTTCGATATTCGGAGAAAACAACATGCACGACTTCTTTAATTTGCACGAGAAAACAATATATTTAAGGCCGTTGACCTGATAAATCGCGTAGGGTCAAACGAAATTTCATCCGCCGTTCATTCGCATGTATTGCTTACTTTTTACATTAAATATCAGGTTTTAAGCGTACACTCGAGCATTTGTATTCTAATAAAAGTCATATATTCTATTTACCTCCTTTAATGCCCCCGGATAATCGCGTTTCAGTGAACTATAGCTATATATAATGGGCAATTTTAAGGATATAAAAATCAATAAATACATATTTTAACGGCTCTCTAATTGTTGTACATCGGCGAAGATTATGTTTATGAGGCCAAAAACGTCCTATATTCGGGCGATAAAAGAAGCTTTGGGAGCGAGATAGGGCAATCGTCGGTATTATAGGAAAATTGAAGCCCCCCAATAATTAAGAGAATGCGCGGGGTTGTTTGAAAGGAGGCACAATATATTTGTATAATGTGTGAAAATATTGTCGGATATAAATAAAAAGTGGCGATGCATCCGTAATAAATACATGGGTATATTAGCGGGGGCAAATATATCGGACGTATTTTGAAAATCGGCCTCGTAAATTCTGAAATATTTACGAAGCATGAAGCGCTATTTTTAAGAAAACTTAAACATTAAAGTATTGTTTGGAGAGCGCTAGGAGAGACCGAAATAAACATCGGCGCGTTAACCCTTCAACGCCGTGAAGCGAATTTCCTTGGGTGGAGGGGCGCGTAATAGAGGCGGCCGGTTGTAATGGCTGGCGAAAGCCTTCTTACAGTTTCGCCAGTCGAATAATTTTGCGCCCGCGCCCAACTGCATAGGCAAATAATTCCCCGGGGCCAGTGCGTGTAAGCACGCCTCCCCCCCTCCCACGCACTTCACCCCCCCAACCAATTGCAACACGGCCAAATGACGAAGCTGCTCGCGGATCGACTGACCATAGCCTTCCGCACGCTGCGATTGTTCTTATTTTCGTTTTAGCGACTTGCGCGACTGCCATCCTCGGTGTAAAGCCGCTTGGTGGGCAAATGTACCAATTATACTTCTCTTATCTCGTGTCTGCGTGGTGTCATATTTGCCTTGAGTTGCGTACTTCGACTTGCAATTCCTAATAAGCAATAAAAAAAATAAGCGCTTGTCGATCATATGGAAGTAATAAGGAAGTTTGAAGAAATCAACATCGCCACATGAATCATAGCATACGTAGAGCCTGCTACCAATATCTGTGAATACATACATACATACATACATATATATATATATACAATTGATGAGTAATTTTGAAAGCGGATTTGTATTTGCCACGATAATTTACAATATAATAATACAAGCATTGCGTTATTTTATAATTTCAACACTGCATTAAGGGCAGATTTCCGCCACACGTTTACAAGTAAGAAAAGTAACGACGCCATTCCATGATTCTATGTAATATTCCATATATATTATACAAATTTATATAAAAGTTTAAATTTTGCGTCTATAATAATTTCTCGACTTGACGCGGACTTTGCAGATTCCTATTATTCGAAAAGTTCACTATATCATATATTTTCAACAAATAATAATTGCTTGAATAAATTAGCCTTGATATTATTTGATTTGAAAATTATTTGAATTCAGTTTATCAGTTGCTTGATTTATTATTCAAATATCTATTTCTGCCATTAATAATAATTATTATTTTGACTGCATTCAATCACTCCTTATTGTAATTTCATCTATTCAGGCTTTTTTGTATTTTTGCGCTCTCGATGATATAGATTCATATATTTGAGAAACATTTTTTTCAAGGTTAAAATCATTAAACGTGGCATAAATATTACATTCGCGGTGTCCGAAAAAGATTTGAAAAACGATTAGTATCGTAAGTGTTCGCTCGGTTTATTTTTTTAAAGGGTAAACCACTCATCTATCTGCTTCCTTCTTTCTTTCTTTGTATCTCGTAAAACATTACGACGAACGTAATGGGCTTTTTATAGTGCGGTATGTCTGTGTTGATCACGTGTGCGCGTCCAATTTCTATGAGTTCAGATATATTGAAAAGAAACGAATTTCGCGCTAAATTATGTTTCGGAGGAGTTCTCTTCTCTCCTGCTTTATGAGCAGCAGCAGCAGCAGCAACACAATTGCACGAACTCTTAACTCTGCTGTTATATATGCTGCGAGGAGGAGATTGTTCGGTACCTTTCTTCTCTGCATCTCCTCGATCAAAATCATATCGACGTGGCGAGGCTTTTTGGTTGTAGAAGTCAAACTCATACATACTACGAGCAATTTGCTCTTCAAGCCGATTATTCTAAGCCATTCGATTCCCTCGTCTAATAACATTTTATTCGTATATGAAAACGTCGTTCAAAAAAAAGAAGAAGAAAAAAAAACACATGCATGCGCGCACGTATGAGTGATTCGCAGAAGCGAATATGATATTTACAATATAGCATTGGCAGTCAATAAGCATACTTTTGCTTTGCTCATTGCTGAGTTTGAAAGGGGCCCTAAATGTACGATGGAAATTATGTAATATGACTTATAATGTTAAAAATCATCTACTCGCCTTGATGTAGAGTAAGTCGAGGTGAGAAAACGTAATGAAAAAAGCGCTCAGGTGCTTTGTTCTTTGTGCCTGGCAGCCAAACGCCAGGGAAATAAAGTCGCTTGCAGATGGCACGCGGGAAGAAAAGCTCCGAGAGAGAGAGAGAGAGAGAGAGAGAGAGAGAGGGGGGGGCAGAAGAAGGAGAGACTCGATTACGAGGACTCAATTGTTCAAGAATTTCCAGAAAGATCGCAGATCCGTGGGTATTCGTCGGCCGAGGGAAGGCGCAGGTCGTGCAAAAAACATCGGACTCGGCGTTATCCAATTAAATAAAGTTGCAGCAAGAGATATCGCACTCGCCACGAAATATTGCCCGTCAACGAAATAAACATTTAATTTAATATGCGGCCCCTTTTCAGCGGCTCGAGCTCGCGCTTAACACAATAGACGTCTCGTCAAGTCGTTCGCAGAAGCTGGCGCAGACAGTCTCTTGTGTTAGTTTGCTGGCACTCTATAAAAGCATGTGGAGGTAGTGCGCGGTTAGGTAAGAATAATCTTTTATGAATTGCGTTGCATATTCGCAAATATTACAATTACAATTTATTGGGGGCCTCGGCGTGGTGTATGGGAAATTCTTATTTCGATTGTCATTAGTCACGAAGAGTGGGATCATGACTGTCAGCGATATATATTTATATTCTTATTATTCAATGGCGTCGATGTATGAATCCTTAGGAAATTCTCATACGGATCTACTTGCTCATGAATAAATGTTAATCGTAATTGAATCGAGAGAGATGCTGCTCGGATAGAATTGTACACAATTTCGTGGAGTGCGCTGAAAGAATGAATTATAATCTCAACTGTAAATCTTCGTGATATGTCTTGGCTTCAATTCCTGCATCTCTCGGGCTGAAAAATAATTTTCAATTGTATGAAAATTGTCGAGGCTGTGTATGAGTGCTTGTTGCTCTTTTTCTTTTCTTCAAATTAAATTGACTAATAGCACGTGTTCAAAGTATTTGAATTGTGCCGAAACTGTTACTACTAGTTTTACGAGAACTAGAAGAGGAGAGAAAAGGAATTATTTAAATGTTTGAGATTTATCTGGATGTGTTGGAGTAACTCGATGGAAAATCCATTCGCCATGTCCTCTTAACGCATTTAAGCCCTTTAATCTTGAAATTATCGTTCTAAATAATTTATACACGTTTGTTAGGTAATTCATGTAGAAAAGCCACATTTTCGAAAAAATAAAATGAAATCGTTACAATAATGCGAATCTGTTGCGTAATATTTTAAACGCAGACAATTGTGTATAATTTATCAAGTATCTTTATGAGCTTTAAAGTTACGCAAATCGCTACAATTTTTCAACTTTTTCCAATTTAATATCATTGAAATTGCTAAGAGTGAAACTTTATATTTTAACCGAAACGCCCTTTATTTATAAAAAATCTTCGTTTAACTTTTTGGTGCGTGTGTGCATGTATTTATAGCGTCCTCGTACTATTTACAAAATGCTAGCAAGTTTAACTTTAAGCTTTGTATTGAAAATTTTTCAACTCTTTTTAGCTCAAAACGACCTCACTTCCAATGATATTTATCTTTGTAATTGTAAAATCAAGAGATTATTTTTAATATTCGATGTAAGCATCTCGATGTTATTTATAATACACGTGCAAATTTGTTTTACAATCATTTGTACATTCTGTTATCGCATTAATATTAATATTTATGTTACAATATATATGTATGTATATTAAAATTCTTAATAATTATTAGTAAGATTTTATTATCGTTCATTGACCTCGGGAAGGTCTTTATTGGCTGTGTGGTGGTACACATCGAGACAACGATATAAAATAATAATTTTTTTTGTCGCTTTTTGGCTCTGTTCTCGTCTCGTTCGTTTGTTTGTTAATTTTTTTGTTCCTCGGCTTCCTCAATGGCGTATAATAATTGAGAGTGGCGAGGCAGTGGCAATGAAAGTGTCGATTGTGCTTTGAAAGTTATTTCTTAATTTATGTAAAGAGGCCCCGCGAAACTTTCTATCGATCGTAGCTAATTAAATATCGACAATGTAATATGCTAAAGGCAAGTAATCCTGCAGTAAGGAGTAAGGCGAATAAATAACAGAAAGCGCTATTGGTACATAGAGCGAGAGGAGTGGCGCGCCCGCCTGACTTATCTTTCGTAATTCGTTTTTACACGTTTTGCCACGCAGCACTGGCGTTTGAATAAAATTATGAAGTTTTAATGGGAGAGAGCAGCAAGGACAAGCCGCTCGCACATTCGGCATCTCCGCAGACGACTTGGGAAATGGAGCGCGAGAGAGTACACGAGTCCCTCGCGGCAGAAGGGGCGAGTTAATCGCAGGGGTAGGTGGGTCGTCGGTGTAAGGGTGGCAAAATTATTGAGCCCAGGAGTGGGATACGTAGGGCAAGCTGCGATTGGCCGAGGCCAGCGGAATATCCTCGATCCTCCTTGTCCCCCATTAACCAAAATTAGCGCCTTTGTAACTCCCTGCTTTTGATTAAGCTCGGCCATAAATTCCTTAGGTTTACGAGTCGCGGACCATAAAAGGGTAAAGTGCTCGGTTAAAAAGTGAATTTCCGCTCGGGGGACTCTCCCGTATCCGGGGGACAGAGGGCGGCGAGTGGCGGTGAGGGGGCGGTGAGGGGCGGTGAGGGGCGGTGAGGACGAGGGAGGGGAAAGGGAAAGGGCACCACTCTAGTACCCGGGTAATCTGCCTTGGGAAATTTTCGAGCGAATGGGAGATTATTGGTGTTTAATATCTGTGTTTACGGCGTGGCCTGAAAAATTACGGACGAGCGCTCGAGTATCGATGCGCCCCCTCGTTTCTCCCCTTTCTTGTGATGCTTCTGCAATCACTTACTTCTAAGTAATGATCCGCCTGGCAAGGCAAACACTCGTCACTATCCTCAACGGCTCCGGCGCACAAAAATTTTTTCCCCTACGTTGAGCGAGCTCAGCCTGCAGAATACACGAAATTAATTGCCGCGCGAGGTGGAAACAAACGCACGAGGAGTCGCTGCTCCGCCACCCTCGGACCTTCTGCACTTCCCCCCGGCAAACTCTCGCAAACATTCGTCTTTTCGCATCCAATGCTCATTACGTAACGGGGCCTTAGCTTTAAAGTGGCATTATTTCTTAGGCGATATCGTTGTTCGATATCTTTCGCCGAGGCGCCTTTCTTAAAGGAGTCTAATGGTCCAATAGGTTCCCAAATCGAGGAAAGCGCTTTCCCAAGCCGCCAAACTCGCCAGGATATATAATGGGCGCTTAGCGCGAGGAACGAGCAATTGTCTCGCTGGCGAGTGAGTCAGCCGAGGAGAGGATTGGAGCTGCTCGAAGGAGGTGCTCATCGCCGGCGGGGTGGGGTTGGCTGGGAAAAAGAAAGCGCGTTTGCGCAAGAGGGAAGGGAACGGAGAGAAAAAGCTTGTCTCGCGGCTGTTATCAGGCAGTCATCGACACGAGCCGTTAAATAATCGCGGCGGCGAGCCTCTTCTCGCGCAGCCGCGGGCGCGGACAAAACATGGGCTCGCGTTACCCAGAACAGCTCCCGCGCCTCTCGAGCTCGAACTCCGAGCGGGACCCGGACTCGGAGGTGTGGGTGTCCCGGTGCGTGTCGCAACGCGTCCTCTACGTCGCCGGGCGCCCCAACTCGTTTCACGCTCGAGCGTTGCGAAAGTCCAGTCCTGCATGAGTGCGCCCGGGTCCCCGTGCTTATGTGTGACCCACTTAGTCGGCGGCCGCACGAGAGAACCGGCTCGGCGTTTCGTCCTAAGCCAGGTCGAAGAGTCCGGTCCTATTTGTCAAGCCGTTCGATTGGGATGCGTGACGTGCGCGGGAAAGCGCTTTCTTAGAGTTGCCAAAGTGCCCTCCGAGTGTCCTCCCGAGCGAGCTCGGCGTCACTCGGCTGCTGCTGCTGCTGCGCCCAGAATTTGCCTTTGGCCGGAAGAGGCATTTGGACGTTGTGGGGGCGGGGTGGTGGAGGGGAGGTGGAGCGAAAGATGAGCACTGGCTTCGGTTAGGAGCGAGTCCTTGATTTGTAGCGTGAACATCGGCGATTGCGAATTCGGCGACTACTGCTGATGAAGAATAAACTTTTTTCTTCTTTTCGAACGATTAAAGTCTGCTCGCGGTGGGGCATGGGATGAGGAGGAGGGGGGGCTGGCGGGGTGTTCGCACATGCATTGAAACGATATTTCTATTAGGAAGAATGAAGCGACCAGCTCTCAATTTGAGTTCCGATGTCTTGAAGCATTGAATTAAAACAATGAGCTATTTTTCTTTCGCACCAAAGACATTGATTCATTCGACTAGACATTAATGTGTATTTAGTCATCGTGTCCAAAGTGTATGCGCGAAAAGTACCACGGAAAATTAATAACAACATTACAATAATCATTGTATAATGTGGTCGTAAATCAATTTAAATGCCCTTTTTCAGTTTCCTTTAACGCCAAGCAACTCTTAAACAAATAAAGGTACGCGGCTCTATGTCGACTTCAATTAAAATGTCAGTTCATTATTGAAATGCGTTTGCATTGTATTTTCCTGGCTTTATAATTCAAGAACCTCCGACTAGAGTCGCATTATGATATTAGGACTGAAGCTCGCCTCGCGCGCTCATCAATTCCCGTGGTTTGGTGGGCCGAGGGGGGACCTGCATTCCCAAATTTATCAATTGAAATTGGCAAATGCCAAGGAAGTAATTGGGAAAAGGTTTTATTGTCCAGTAGTCGGACACAATTTTCACTATTTATAATTGGTAAGCGGTTGGCCGTATCAAGTGGCTCGAGTATGTCATGCTATATCTTCGATATTGAGCAACAAGCAACGAGTCGCTGGAGACCTGATCGATTGGTAATTGGATTGATCGATTGGCCAGTGATGTACAAACGTAAGCCAACTGAAATGTATATTACTCGGACAAGCTAAGCGTCCATAGCGCCCCCGTTCCTTCTGCAATTTATAAATAATAAAGTTTCACGTCTCGCTGTATTATCTCGAGGGGCATTAATTGCAGCCTAAAATGCGCTTGGCGGTTGGCCGTGGAGTCGAATGAAATTTTTAAGCGCGCATTATGCCTCGGTAAACTAGTTTTCTGCATAGCGTGCCGTAAGAGCGCGTACGCAAGTCGTTTAAATCCCTTTTAAAAGCCAATCTTGCCCAATTCGCAGCTGAAAAATGTGAGGCGGCCTGCCACGTACTATTCGTAATTATTCATAATTACAATTCGATGACAAATGGAAAATAAGAGATTTGAATGTTAAAGATGCGGGAGAATGGGGAGGAGGAGCGTTGGCATTGAAAATCGAATGCTCGGGCGCATGATCCTTTGAATGGCGATAAATGAAATTAGGTTAACGATATTACGTTGAAAGGCATATAAAACTTTTGGGACTCTGCTCCAAAGTGTTTGCCGTATAATGGCATCTTTTGTGCCCGCCACCTTAATATTGTTATCCGTGAAACGAAGTTGGGAGTCTTTTATTTATCAGCGGGAGCAAAAGTCGGTCGAGAAGCCGGTCGTGGGGCCATCGACATTACAAATCCATTGGTTGTCACCGAGTATTCAAATATTGTGACGGGAAAAGCTACACAGTGGCTCTCCCCCCCCCCACCAGCGCTCGCTTTCCCTTTTAAATCACAATTGGCCGAGCAGCCGTTTTCCCAACAACAGCAGCGGGCCGCCATTACGCAACGCCGATTTTCCTCCCGAATGAAAACTCGGCGACGCCCGCGCACGTGTGCCTCCAACTGCTGCTCGCTCATTGTCCCGACGACGACCCTTTTGGCCAAAAGCGACCGCCTCGAGCGCACTCACTACGTTCCAGCACGGCTGCCCGTCACGTATGTCATGCGCACGTACACGTACGCGCGCACATTGTGTTGGGTGACCGGCATCGGCAAGCGAGCACGGCTCATTCTTTTTTACCCGATTGCTAATCGCGCAACAAGAAAGTAATGTAAACACCGCGATAGTATTAATTTATAGCGAGTGTCTCCCCTGTGCTCGCAATCGACGTAACGACGCATTATGCGTTATCGGGGAGACTTGGCTCTCCGCTGTTTGTGTGCGTGAGCTCGGCCTAACGCGAATAAAGATATGATTCGAATATAGATGAACTCTAGTGGCGAAAGAGGGCGGAGGGGGCGGGGGTAGCCGACATCGCGGTGCTACGAACCAATCATTTTCTCGCCAGTGCCTCGCATTTAATCAGGATTTCCACTTTAATAAAGAGCTAGTAAATCACGCTTTTGAAATCGACGACAGCGGCCCGCGCGACACACACACGCTTACATTGTGCATAAGCGGCCAGTCCCTCGGCCAAGGTATGAAAAAAACCCTTTTGTTGTCGTGTTTCTACAGTTGGATTTCGTAATGCACGAGACGTGCATGTGAAAATGATGTTGCGGAGGCTGAGGGGCAGAGAGGAAATGTCGCTGTACCCGCTGACAGCGATTAACTGCGCTTTATTTACCTGATTTTTCTCGCGTCTAATGAACTTGTTGCCTGTATGCAGCCTATTGATGTATGGAGGAGGGCTTGAAATTTTTAATAAATACCAGTTGCTAGCCAATTATTTCAGTGCCTCAATAGCGAGGAATATTTTTGCGAGCTTGGCTCGCACCTCAGTGCCGTCGATCTCTTAAAAGGGAATCGAAAATTATTATTATTAAGAAATTAATTTTGGCCTTCTCACGTGATTCTCACTCTGACTTTCGTTCGAGCTTCTTCTAAATAGATCTTTCAACTGTCGACAAACACGCCTCGTTAATATAGTATTCCACCACCCCGATAATACGTGCATTTGTGTAATACATTATTTATAAGAGTATCCGCACCTAATTAGTTACCAGTACCTAATTAACAAATAAACAATTTATAAATTACATTTTGCAAGAGAGCAGCCGATGCGGAGATAAATACACCGCGCTATTGCCCAATCTGTGAAAAATGTATGCTCACGTTCATTTAATTCCTGTTATTCATCGTGCCGCATTAGAAGTGCATCAGCAACAAAATTATAATTGTAGAATCCGAGCACGTACGATTAAATAAGGCGAAATATGCTTAAATTACTTTGTGAATATGAAAGTTATTGCGTCAGATCGAATGCTAATGCACATGCGAGTAATAATTGGACTGAGATTGCATTTCAGTGGGATATTTTAATTTTTAAATTAAAGTCTCCTGCAATAGGCAACGAGCACAAAACGATTGAATGAAATATTGTGTAAAATTAATTTCTCAGGCATTTATTTAAAAAAAATAGGCTGCCCATGTCTTACGAGAAAGACGTGTAATGAATACAATTACACGAGACCTCACTGAATCTCGTGTACATTTAGTTGTGCATTCGCGTCTTGGATGATATGACCGACTGCCACGTCACCTTCTAACGATGCCGCGATCAACTGAACTGATGAGCTGCAAGTAAAAACTGAAGAGGCTAGATTGAAAATGTAAAAATGGCCGATTAATAAGTAGCAGGCTGGGGAATATCGTGCTCCCTCGGGTAAATCAGAACTCGGCGTGGCTGTGCAAATTATCGAAAGACAAGGATGGCAATGGAAAAGTAGCTCCGAGCACCGTGAAATTTAAGGGATATCGTCGATCGACGTGCACTTCACGTTAACGGCATTGGCTCTATTGCTGTGGGTTTTGCTTCCATAACCAGCCGAATTGCAAGCAGGTGCAACAGGTGCAACGAAGCAGTCGTAAAGAGGAAAGGATCCCAAGTGCGGGCCACCGACACTTACAAGACACTGGCCGAGCTAATTTAATGGCGGCGAAAAGCACTTTTTCGCTGTGCGGGCCAAGTTAACGAGAGCCTCATCGCTTATTCCCATTTCCCGTCGTCACTATTATGCCAATCCTTTATTACATCCTTCGTGCTATAGTTGCCATTTACACCAAGGACATTTACACCAAGCTCCTCCGCACTGAATGAATTATTGATTTCCACTTGTACTTTTGTTACTTTACATCGCCTCTGCTTCTTCTCCCTTACCTTCCCTTCCCTTCCCTTCCCTTACACCGCAAACGGATAATACACGACAATAGCTGCTTCCATGCCTCACGAAGCTCTATTTTTCAAGCACTTGAAGTAGCTCAAATCACGCGACTGCCTTCCTGCATTATCAAAACCCTCATTATTTCCTATATCTGCTGTATTACTTGGCTTATTAATGACCCGTCGATATATACTTCCACCTGAGGATTTTTTTACCAATAATATCTTCCATCTTCACTACTATCGCAATTATTTATTGTTTGCGCGTGGCATCTTATGTACAGCTTATGTATAACGTTCTTTGGAAAATATGGTGAGCTGTGGCTTCATTTTCCTTTATTTTTCAACGGTTTTCAATGTCATAATATTCAACATGTTTATAATATTCAACATGTTTGTGCTATTCTAATTCCAATAATAATAATAATCACCACATCAATTCAACCGCTGAACTTTGAATAAAGCATGGGAATGCTATTTCTCATGCGTGCGACCAAGTTATTGAGACAATAATTGTAATTAGCTTTGCATTTCGGGCTAATAATGTACCCTTATTTATACAAGTAAAAGCTTTGGCATTTATTCGGAATATGCTGTGAAAACAATTTTTGAGCTTTCGGAAAGATATGGAGGCACAAAGTACAGTTACCAAACAAAACAAAGAAGTGATTAATACGAGTGAAAATCTGCAAAAGTCTCGAGGTTTGTTGCGCTGCTGCTGTCGGTGCGAAACCGTAAATACCAAAAAATACGCAAACATCTCATTCGCGAATGAAGCTGTGCGCAAGCACAGTGGCAACGCAAAATCCCGTCGTCATCGAATTGGAGAATAAGGGTGAGAGAGAGAGAGAGAGAGAGATGATGGGAGTAATTAAAAAAGCTTGAGAAAGCAAGGTGCACAAAAACCCGTACGGTTAGAAGGTGTTTAAGATCCATCCAATAACTCTGAAAGCCCACAGAGTCGCTTAAATTGGTGAACTTGCACATCTCTTATTCCGGTTGGCACATTTTTGGCACATTACCCAGCTCACACATCTGCGCACTAAAACTTTTCTTCCTTTCTCGTCTCCTTTTCCCGCTTATTCGCTCGCTCTCTCTCTCTCTCTCGGTCACTCCATGTCGCGGCCGCGCGCCAGCGCCTTCTCTCTCTCCGTCGCCGTTTCTCTTTCGTTGCGCGCCACTCGCCCCGAACTTTTCTAAATTTTCACATTTTATCAAACTATGCTCATCTTACAGAGGTGTATGTACTTAGTCCAAGAGATCATGCTTTTCCGATAACTGCGCGGCCTGATATTTGCGGGGAAAACATGTGTCTTTGCTCACTTGATTATCCCAAGCCACCAAGTTGGCAATATTACTACTTGGAGAGGGATTTATTACAATGAAACGTAGCTTGTCGCATTTGACGCTATAGCGAGAGAGAGAGAGAGAGAGAGGAGGGTGGGAAACTCAATAAATATACTTGGTTTGGTCTTTATATTGGAAAAAGATTTTTCATAGGCAAGGATGAAAGGCTCCGAAATGGCCTCTTTGTATCTCATTCGGGAATTGTTTTTTATAGTGTTTCACTTGTATAAATTTAAGTTGTGCATTTTCGCTGACACGTAATCGCTTAATTTAACTCTTACAATTTAATAGTAGATATAAAAATCCTTTTGTTTAATGCTGCATATATCATGGTCGGTATTTTAAAACATTGTCGGTATTTTATATAGTTATAAATAGTATTTCGGAGGGAATGAATTCATTGCTTGTTGAATAAATATCTTAGTGAAAACCAATGTTTTCATCCCGGGCGAAGCATTTTTTTGACTGATCATCAATTTATTACTCAGCGGGACGCCTTAATACTTAACATTTGTTCTTGAAAAATCAACTTGCGTACATTCAAATGTAAAGCCTTTATTTCAGATTTATGGGCCTATAATTATCCATTATGCGCGTGTATTAGTATATTAGTGTATAATCTAGTAATCAATCAAATTATTTTTAAATTTATTATATTTGAGCGAATCAATTCGAAATAGCTTCTTAGAGATTATTATAATGTACAATCCACTTATAAAGCTTAGAAGCAGCAGCGTACGCGCCATTATTTCCTACCTTTTTCATAGTAAAAACAGCTACTCTTGTTTGCCAATAATATTTCCCAATTCATAGCTTAAAGAACCGGTTCACAACAAATATTTTATAATTCATTAGTTACATTAAACTTACTTCAGTTCCATTAAAAATGCTTTTGTCCTCAATTTGATTTACATCTCTACATCTATTTAGTTATACTGTAACCTGCATAAAATCTAATTATCTAAATAGCTAAAATTATTTTTAACGCGCACTTCAAATACGAGATACGCTAATTACCGATGATGCTTTTACACTTCACATTTTTAAATTATTATAATATTACATTTGAGCCTAAATTATACGTTTATTATAACAAATGCTTTTTTTCTTTTCAAAAATTTATTTATCCACAAGTACAGTGCCCCAATAAAATTGAAGGCTCCAAAGAGAAACTGTGAAAACTAATTATTTACAGTCGGAATCCGAGGTCAACATTTTATTAATATTAATTCAATAATTTATGCAAATTTATAGGAAGATACAAGCTCTAAGCTAATATGTATCTGGCTATGTAATGAATACTTTCGCGCAACCATTTACAAATTCAATGTTGATTCGAGTCTCAACTGAAAAATTTAAAATACAACTCTCAGTGTATCGGCTTTCAAATACGTTTCTACATAACACAGGCGCATTTATTTATATCCATATAGTAAAATGTAAACGTAACTACACTTACGTGCATTTAAGTATATATGAATATGTCCGCGAACGCACGCACATGCGGACGCGGGGCATCATGTATATTTAAACGCACACATATCCCATTATATATGTGTTATATGTTATAATTTTCAAGAGAGGAACAGATATAAATATTCAATAACGCGGACGTGTACGATGCGCATATGAGCCGTAATAATACATGCGCACATAAAGTAACTACTTGACGAGTGCCCTCGTTTAGTTACAAATTTATATATACACACACATATATATATATATATGCATGTGTATATATTTATGTATGCATGTTTATAAATTGTGCATATATACAGTGTATATACACACGCGTGTAGCTCTCTCTCCCTCTGTGCGTTTGTGCGTGTCCGTACATTAGTGCGTCACGCGCGTGTGTGTGTGTGTGATGGGAAGAGGGCGCGGAAAGCGTCGAAATCACACATACAGCCACGTACGATGGTTTCGCTGGTGCACCCACACAATGCTCGCCTGTAGCTTCACGGACCGATAGCAAACTGAGTCGAATTATAGTCATTCTTTTTCTCTCCTCATTAGGTGTCAACAATAGCATAACAAATCATCGAGATTACCATCTCATTTGCATCGGTGTTATGGTGGATATGGTGGCCGAAAGAAAATAGAGAAGGCGAGTATGGCGCAAAAAGAATGCGAGTGGCAAAGAAGAGGACGAGGGGGTGGGGGGGCGGGCGGAGACTGAGTAATGCGATTATAATTATTTTAAATTGTATTTTTATCGTTCTATCTTTTTCCCTCGTGATCTCAACCATTTATTTCGTCCCATCTTGTTCAAGGCTTCGTTTGGGCACCAACGCCATGTCTCATTCCTTCGATTTTTTTTTGTTTGTATCTTTATTTAAGACTGATTTGCATGGAAAGTAAGCTCGAATTCTTAGATGCACGTACTCAGCTTCGTAGTATTTGCACGGTAATGCTCTTACATGCGAATTAACCAAAAAGGGAAAAACGGCAACTTGTAGGAACTTCTTTCTTATATTTTCACAACTTTCGCGACTGTTCTCGAAGGTAAATTCATTAATTTTCAGAGAATTTTTTATTTTATCATACGAGGCATAATATGCCGCTGGAAGATCCGTTCGAAAAACTTTTAATAGCTTTGCTACATTTTTAAAACTTTCGTCATTTATATGTAACGAGAATGCGCGTTAGGTTTTTCATTTTTTCTTTTTTTTCATTTTTTTTTTTTTTCAATTTCCTGATTAAAACGAGTAAACTTTAATTTTATAAATTCTTCGTATATTACATTAGTTCACGTTGCCTCTAAACTAATCTCATGCTTGAAAAGGCCAGTGACTAATGCCGTGGCTTACTATATGCATATCTCGTTTAATCTTATTCTGTAAAGCGAAAATCTAAATATTTCTTACGTAAATAATAAATTCAGGAATTACGTAAAAAGAAAGTGTTCTTGGTATTTCAATGATTTTTCTTTTATGAAATTGCGATTTTCATATAAAAATGCGATTTATCGCTTTGTGTGTTTACGATGCGATTGCTTTGACATTCGATATCCTTGATTGTATGATCTTGGAGTAATTATCAAGAATTTCTTATTAATAATCGGATATTGAGCGAGTCCTTGGAGAAGAGCGCAACCCTGCCGCTCAACAACTTTGCGCGAAATTTCACGTTTTAATAGTCGGGACTTGAGCAGAGATGAGCCAACAACATATTAAATCTTAATTTTACAGTAGTCTTCGTGTCATAATTGCCATGACAGTTGGAATGAAGGACCGTGGGTCGGGGATCGCGCGTACGTACGGCAGCTTAAAATACGTAATTCTTTCAATTATCTTATTTTCGAATGGGAGATCATTCTATTAGTGCCATCATCAGAGGCGTTTTCCATTTAAATTATTACATTAGAGTGAGCGGTTGTTACGAAATTTGTTGGCGAAATTTGTACTTGGCCACGAATTATTGCTCTATTTAACCACTCGATACGCTCTATTCTTTGCAGATTAACAGATCGCAATCCGACGATTTAGCACTCGACGGAAAAGCCTGAGCTCCGTGACAATGTAATTACGCGTGATGTAATTTTTGGAGGGAGAGGCCGGCTCGTTGTGCCAGTCATAGCCTAGGACGAGACGAGCGGCACGAGAATGTTAAATAAGACAACGAGGGCTCGCCCGCAAACATTACAATATAACAAACCGTTATTTATCAAGCCGATGCTCAACTGTTTTTCACACTTTTCACCAATTCTTATTTGAGGCGCCTTAATTCGATCAGAGTATTATTCCCCTCCTCGCATTGACGCCTGTCGAGTACAGAGTTGCAGGGCGGCGGCGGGAGGTGGGGTGGGGGTTGGCCGAGAGTACGTTGAATTGAGAGTACGTTGGCTGAGAGTACGTTGAATTATCGGGCGAAATGAGTTTGGCCGATTGGCGGTGTTGATTACAAGAGCGACAAATCAAATCTATTTCTGGTCTCGCGAGTCCTCGGGGCCAATGGTTCGCGCGCACAACAAGATCATTCTTGTGTGCCAGCCAGGCACAAGTCAACGAGCGCAGCCCGCGATTCCGTTAATCAAGCGCAACAAATCTCGCCCGCGCGCACAAGAGCGAGACGGAGAGAGTGCCGAAGAGATTTGCTGAAAGAAGTCTTCTCGCCGGACCGGTCGAGCGGGAATACGTCTGTCTCGCTACTTTTCGCAATGCGTACTTACTACCAACACACAGCAATAATTCCGTCGTTTGAGAGTGTGGCGGGCAGAGCGGCGCCGACTCGCTACCTCCACAGTATACAGTGTGTACCGTTGCGATAATGTACTGACTTTGACGTTATTAATTTCAATCGCGCTGTCGGCTAGAAGACTTCTTCTCCACCTGGGCGCTCGCTCCGCCTGATTGACTTTTTGAGCGCTCTTGTGCCCGATGAGGAGATTAGCCGCGCTAGCCGTGGATTCTTTTCATTTTCCGGGCTGGAAAAGGGCCGGCCTGGCGAGCCGCGATCTGCTCTCTCCCTCGGATCCGATCGGATCCCGCTCTCCTTAAGGATTCGCTGGCCGAGCGGGAAATTTTCGTTTCTCTCCCGAAGCTCGCCGCCTGTCCTATTATCCAATCAATTATCAGTCAATTATCCAATTTACGGGCCTGCGCGCTCGGACGGCCGAATCTCGTAATTGTCCCGAGCTTGTAAGATTCATTTGGATTCTTAGACATTGATTTATCTATTGTATTAGTGCTGGCTGGCGTGTTATTAATTGTACTGCGGCATTGAGGCCCACCGACAATATTGAGCTCAGTTGATGGCAGTCGATTTTTCGTCGCATATATTTCCAATGAATTACAATTCGAGGTCACCTTCTATTGTAATTTTTTTTTTTGACAATTTACGCAAATGTCATTTTCATAATTAATCGCGCGCGAGAAGCAAATTTAATGGCTGTCCGCGCATAAATATTTGTGCTCGCTGCTTGGGAAAATTATTGCTGAAGAAACCTTTGTACGCAGATTGCTCGAGGCATTGTTCTATCTTCGTAGCATCTAAAGCGTAAACAACAATGTTTTATTGCTGTTATATCACTGTCGTTGTAACCAATTTGTTGGATACACTTGGTGTAATGTGTTACACTAGGAGCGTTTACGAATTCTCCCTCCGAATTTCGACCAAATGTTTATGCACACACACACACATATATATATATATATATATATATATATATATATATAGGGCAGTTAAATTTCTCGGACATGGACTTGAAAGCAGCACTTACCACCTGAAAATTATTCAGAAGGCTAGTCTTCCAGAAACATAAAATGCCCACTTTCTTACAATTAGGCCAAGTAAAAAAAAAGGCGGCCCTCTGTCCTCACAATTAAATGCGTTCGTTCAACGCCAAGAGTTGAAACAGTTTCTAGCCTCCAAAGCCTGCGCCATCTCCCACTCACACATCAGCATACAATTAAAACAAATGATTAAAGTATCCGCGAGTTTGTCAATTATTCCTCGTTACATTGGGCGCCGGCGTGGCATACCTAATTGCCACTCCCTCCTCAAAATGAAAAGACACAATCGACGAATAAGCCGAACGCCGTAATTATAGGCTCGAAAGCTCCCCCCGTCCCCTCCCCCCGTCCCCAAAGCGCCCCAGCCACTTGGAAAGTTCGCAGCAGCTTATCGCCGCGGGCGAGCAATGAGACGCATTCGGCTTCATCCGGGAATTCGCGCGCGGGCTTACACGGAAGGGCGGCTGCCTAATGACTCGGGTGCCAACTGAAGTTTTTGCCTCGCGACAGCTGTCCCCCGAGCATCGCGAGGGACGTGCGCGTACGTGACATTTGCGTGCTACATCGGGACGAGCGAGTGAGCGGGGGGGGGGCGCGCGCGCGCGCGGGCGTGAGTGCGTGCGCGCATACGTGCCGGCGTAATATCGACTCGGCGACAGCGTCCACGCGACGATGGCGGCAGCGCGAATCCCGTCTAGTGATCGGCTATGCAAAATTATTAAGGATGGCTAAGCTGACGGCGTCGCTCGCCTCACGCACGCGCCTCGACTTATTAATTGAGTCGATATGTTGTAGGCGCGAGCTCTCCTATCGGCGCACACTATCGCCTTCGCCTTCGCCTTCCAATTTAGGAGAGCCGTACGCACGACCTAGAAATACTCGCTTTTTTCCCACTCCTTCCTTAACAATTCGCTTCGGCTTCTCGCGATTTGCATGATATGCGCTGCGGGCGGGGCACCGCTGCATTTGATCCTCCTGTCCAAATTACGTATGCGAGGCTCGATCTTTTTCAAATTGGACATGTATTTGCGGGAGTTGATTTTCGCGTTGTGTGCACCGCTGTTGTTTGTTGGCGAGCACTTGTCGAGCGTTGTTGATTATTGGAGCCGAGGCTGCTTATTAAAATTTCACTCTGCAATCTTGTATTTGTCGATCGATACTTTGGATTATTATTATAATGTCGAGCTGCCTCGCAGCTTTTCTCCTCTTGCAAAACGAATATTCTAATGGGACTTTTTACGAAGAGTATGAAAAATCTACCTTAGCGTGAATATTTTATAAGAATTAGGTTGTAAAATATATGTTTGCTGTAGGTTTTTCGGAACGGCGACCTAAGGTATTAAGATTACCGACTCCTATGACATTTCGACCTTTTCATCCGACCTTTCTCACATCCTTAAAATAAAATCCGCCAAACAATTTGCCTCTGCAAACATTGCTTTCACGCGCAAAATTTCCGCGCTACAAGAGCGACTTGGCTCTAATGAAAAAGCTCGTAAATCATTAAATGCAGCTACCACGCACTAATACCATTTTCTCTCTCAATTTTAACGCCAATTTGAATTCAAGGCCAACGCTCAATAATCAGATAGGCTTGATGCTTAATTGTTAAATACTCTTATTTGAAGGATTGCGAATTTCCAGCCTTTGGGAAAATATGATATTCAACGAGCACGACGGACAATTAAAATAATGAGACATTTCAATTGTTCTCAAAAAAATATTCATCCAATTTTCTCTCATTATTTATATCATAATTTTTCTGGTTTTTTTTTCTTTTTTTTTTCTAATTACACGCAACATTACAATTTTACAATAATTTAATTTTATTAGTTGACTCTTTTAAGTTTTAAGTGAGGAGCTTTTAAAAATATTCAAATATAATTACTGGATGGAATCTAACGGGATGGCTTTATGTTTAAGGCAAACACTTATTAAATGCCAATAATATGAAATACATGTGAATTTGCCGGTAACTAATTATTCAATTAACATATTGTTTTTTAAAAGTTTACATTTGCTAGAAATTTGAAAGCAATGTTCAAATAGTCTTACGACATTTAAAGTTTCACTTGCGAATATTCATAATTAATTTGAAACTAGGTAAGCAAATCATTTCATAATCGTGTTGATTTACAGCATTAGCGAGAAACCTTTTGGCCATATTATCTTTAAATAATTGCTAATTTTTTTTTTTTTTAAAGGTTTTTATTATATTTTTGGGTGCACGGGGAAACTAAGAAAGCCCAAATACTATTTGCAAGCCGTCAGTTTTATGGGAAAAGGCCAAGGCATGTTATAATGAGACATAATAAATTGAAAAATGATTATGAAAAGTATATTTTTCTAAAAAGCTCCAGCAGTTCTAAATCTTTTAAAGGCTTCCTTAATATTGAAATAGTTGTATAGAAATACGTGCACGCAACTATCGATCGGTCGACAGTTATACCCTCGTTAAGGACGCAAACGCACACAAGCGCAGAGAGAGAGAGAGAGTGACTGGAGGGCACACGTAGAGGGAAGAAAGGAGACGTCGAGGGGGGGGGGGAAGAAAAGGGTTGGTTGGCCTGGGGTAAGGCAAAAGTCGAGGGTCGAGGAACATCGATGCAATCCGCCATCCGTGCGACTATTTAAACTGCGCGTGTAATTAAACTGCTCATCCGAACGCCAAGTGGAGGGATTAAAATTTGATCTTGGCGGTGAGTAACGAGTGACAATACTTTACGCCCTCTAAAATGGTATCGATGGCGAATTAATGGTTACTCGTTAGTTGGATGAGATGAAAAATGCGGATGTCGATCATCAGGGAATACTTGACTGACGGCGCCAGGACGAGCGAATCGAGCATGAAACAAAACTGTTTGCGTTTTATTGGATTTGCTGATGTTGACAGCGAGATCTTTGAGTGATTGTTATATTTTAATGAAAAATGTTAGATAAATGTTAGAGGTGAAGAATATTTAGTTGCCACGTTGATTTTTAATAGTTGTGAGGATGCCAGTGACGTTGTTTTTAAACTAAATTTACTTCCCTCAGAATTTCATTGGAATAGTCGAGTATGATGAAATTTAATTAAATTTATTTTTACAAATATTTCATTGTCTTGTAATTTCTAAGCGAAGATTAACTTGCCAGTCATGATCCTCAATTTCAAAAAAATATTAAATTTTGTAAAACACGTATCTCCAAATTTACGTCCAATGCCGTCATTTTACATTTATTTATTTCATTAAAAGTGCTTACCACACTAGTTAAATAATTAATATTTCTCTGCCTAAATAAAAGTGAACGGGAGATTGACTTGCCAATCGTGATTGTCAATTTTAAGCGTATTTAATAACGAATGAATTCTTTATTAATTTTAACATTTTTTTTAAATTTTATTAATGCTTACGATATCGGTTAAATTATTATGTATTTCAGTTTAGAGAAGAATGAAATGTTCGTTCGTAAATAAACATTAAGAGTGTACGTGCATTTGCGGGAAGAATTATTTGAACACAAAGGGTGGGGCTGATATTGCAAATTTCCACTACGACATCATAAGGAACGTATACTTTGTTATAAAAATCAATTAATATAAGCGCAACATTGTTCTTTTCGTGTTTTTTAAAATGTCCAAAAATTACGATGAAAATCGTTATGAAAGTTTCTGAACGGCCGTTAAGCTGCAAGAATAAGCGTGGAACATTATAACGAGGGAAAAAAATAGTTGCCATAATAATAAAAATTTGAAGATAAAGGATAAAGTTACATATTGCGGCATACAATCAAGACAAATTACGTCTACTTATATGAAACTTTATATGCAGTTTTTACAATAAATAAACCGAAACGCCATTATAAAGCAGAAAATCTTCTGGATTATACAGTAATCTATTCTCTGCATTAAATATCTTGTAAGGATTAATTTTGCGAATTCTTAATGATATATTGTAGCTTGAGTCAACATGTAATGTTAATTACGACGATTAATTGCGAGATTCTATTATAGTCGACGTAATTATCGCTCAAATGAAGGAACGAAAATTTTCATAAAATATCGCAACTTGCCAAGTCTATTCTAAGCGTTTGATTATACTGGAGGCACAAGATTATTATTATGTATATATCGATTCTTAAGTAATTTTACGAGCAAAAAAATCTTGTGGACGCTCTTCAGGGAAGAGAATATTACGGTGAAATATGGAACAAAAGGAAGAGGAGAAAGAAGTCCGCGAGGAATGAATTGTTGCGATAGGATGAAACAACACAAAATGCGCTTCATAATTTAATGCTGTTTTTAAAATTTCACTTAAAAACCTATTTTAAAAGTTGATTAAACTACGGAGAATTGCCGGGGTTTGATTTTATATTCACTTCGCTCGCGGCCAAGATTGTTTATATCTCTTCTCATATAATAGCTCCACGGCATTATAATATAATCTTAATTAAGTGACTATGCAAAATAATTTCTGGTGGTAGGCTCTGTGTATTATGCAGGACGATGTAGTTGTAGTCGTGTAGTTGATCAAAAAGATGATTGTACGCATAGCTTTTGCTTAGAGTGCTTCAAATAATTAGCTAAGAATAATATGTTTGTAGGCAATTTAGCAATGAGGTAGAAAAGAGAAGAAAAGAAAAGAAGAGAAAAAGTCATTAGGGAATTATTGTAGAAAAGCTGTTGATCGTAAAACTGTTGCGTCACTTGTATTTGTTAAATTTCCAGCAATACATTCCACTCGGGCAATCTCATATTAAACCGGCCGCCCAGACATTTAAAGCCTTAAAACTGCGATTAATTTGAGAAACAAAAAGGCGAAAGACCGACTCCTTGCATAAAATCATCCAAACAAAGCTATACATCCGACTCCTAGCAATGCTCCCGGTCATTAAAAATTTTTAATCGCATTATATTATAATACCATTTCATTTATTCCTTTTTAAATGCCGAGCTTTAGGCGTCCGCTCTAGTGCTACGCGCACGCTCCCCCCCCCCCCCCCCCCCCCCCCCCCCCCCCCCCCCCCCGCCACTCCCCCCCCCACTTTTTTTTTTTTTTTTTTTTTTTTTTTTCTTTGTTTCCTTTTTTTTTTGTTTTTTTGCTGACGAGTCGATGAAAATCCGGCATCGATTATGCTAATTAATCGGCCGCTAATCGGCCTACAGCCGCGGCGCCGCACAAACTCGTTTAGGATCGGCTCGATATTTCGCTCCACATTTTCAAGGCTAGTCGCCGGTTTCTTTAGCAGCCGGGGACTAAGGATAGCAGGCTCAATGCATCAATGCCACAGTTCAGCGTCAATTCAACCGGTTTCCTAACATCGCGCTAATGTAGAAATATGTAGTCAAAATAAACGCATTCGAAGCGCCACTTTACTGAAAAATAATACATCAGATACGGCAGGAGGGAGTTCATAAAGTCGAATAATAATCCGATATTCTGTTTTATACGACTAGGTTGTAAAAGAACTAGAATATAAAACGATTCGATAGTGGTGACTATTTTTTTTCTCCACCTCCTACTCCTACTCCACCTCCTTCCCCTCCTTCCCCTCATCTCCCACCACCACCCCCTCCCGCCGCCCTCCCCCCCCTTTCCCTTATTTCAATCTTGTTTTTTTTTTTTTTTTTTTTTTTTTTTTTTTTTTTTTTTTTTTTTTTTTTTTTTTTTTTTTTTTTTTTTTTTTTTTTTAAGCATATTGAACTAAGCAGATCAAAATTAGCGCCCAGATAAAATATGACTACTTCGTAAACTATGAATATGGAGAATTTTAATTGAGATTTTTTAATTTTTACTCATCCAATACCGCCCGTTTCGATTCTTTATGATCATACGGAAATAGATCTAAGGCAGCTCGTATAAATTGAAAATCTTTGAAATATTCCTACCTCCAAACTTCTAAAGGAGTGTAAAAATTCTTCGACATTTCCCATTGAAAATGTTTGGCTATTGTTAGTTTATTTACATCATTTTTATTTCGCGATAAGTCGATAGGAATGATTGAGGAGTTTTTTTTTGTTTTTTTTTTTATTAAAGCCACATTAACATATATATATATATATATATATATATGTATATATATATATATATATATATATATATATATATATAATACATATATATATATATATATATATATGTATAGGAAATTGTAATTGGTATTAAGGAGAGTATGTAATTGGCACTGCTACATGTATAATAAATCTATGGGACAATCAATGATATTTAGTTGATTATATACCATTCGATAACTTTTTTAACAAACTGAAAACTTTTGCCGTCAAACGGTCTTGTAAATCATTCTAATCTCGTGCACTGCTGGCCTTACGAGGCATCGTTAAGTCAACGTAATTTATTCAATATATATTTGCCGGCGCAAAGTGCCTAATTTCATAAACAGTACTTAGGAACAAAGAGTATTTTGACGGGGTTGTCTCGAGGCAATGTGGAGCGACTGCGAGCTTAATAATTAGCTTAATAATAAATCGAGAGTACGAATTATTAATTCGATACGCCATAGAGTTTTCAAGGGCTGCTTTAATGCTCTTAAGCCGGCAATTAAGCTGGCCGCGCACTTTATTAACTCCCTGATTAAAGCGACGTAATAATTCTCAAGGCATCAGGAGGCTATAAATTTAATTAGAATCGTGAAGTTTGCATTGTATTAAGAATGTAGGGAATCCCTTGGAGTGCCCTCGATAAATTCGACAGTCGGGCGTTCGCGCCTCGGTGTCTCGGAGGCTCCGTTTGTTTCTCTTACGGTTCCCACAAATGAAGAAATATACTCGCAGCGCCCGCTGAAATAAATATCTCGCGCCGTTCAACAAGATAAAGAAGGATTGGCCGAGTGAGAGTGAGGAGCGAGCAAACAGCGATAAAGATTCGGAAATTGGCCGCGGAAGGCCTCATAAATGCGTGAAACGAAGGCGGGTGGCGGGCGGTGGAGCGCGGGGTTTGGCGGGGTTTGGCGGAGTTTGGCGGGGCTTGTCGGCGACCGAGGCCGGGGATGGTGTCGAGCGCGGTCGTCGGGTGGTCGTCGACGCTCGTCCGGGCGGGAGAGGGAGCGGGTGGCGGTGGTGTCGGAGGCGAGGGGCGAGTTTTGGGTAGTAGAGGTAGTAGAGGTAGTAGGAGGGTGGGGTGGAGAACCGTAGCAAAAACTCGTTGATTGGAATTCGGTCGGACGCGATGCAGGTTCTACCTGGTAGACACCGGCGCGCACTCTTTGAGGCGTTTCACCGCGATGACACCCGAAAACGCCTTTGATTTCCACCGACCCGCTAAGCCGTCTAGCCGATGAATTCCCGAATATTTATTAGGCCAGGCGTCTGCGAGACGAGCTTTATGGATCTCTATCTGCCGTTTCTCCCACCACCGCTCGGTCCCTCTGCCGATAACCGGCTCGGAGTCGCTTGTCGCAGGGTCAGCCGCTTAGGAGCGACTCGAGTCACGTCTGCGCTAAATGTGAAGGAGAACGAAGGAAGAAAAAGTTTGGATATACGGCTGGTGCGACTTGTTGAGTATCGAGGGGCCAGGGTTGCGATGAATGTTTTCTTTGTTGTTAGTAAATCACGGGGCTTGAGATATCGGCGGCCGCAATCTTATCAGGCGGCTCGCGTACGAGCTCGCTGTACCTTTGATTTTTCATTCATCGGCGTTTATTGACGAGACTTTATTCTTGCCATACCAAAGAGGCTATTTATTACATTGTACGGCTTAATAATAACTTGGCTAGATCGCCCCCCGATCGATCCCGTCAATTATCCTCTATTATTGAATAATGAACTTTCTCGAATGATTAGTAGATCGATCGATGCCAGCCCCGTTCAATTGTCTTTACAGGCAAATTAAACGAAAATATTGCTCAACTCGTGCGATAACTTGTCCGATTACAAACATTGATGACGTTTTAATAGCCGAGGCATGCCAAGCAAGTAGGGCAAAACATCTGAACTTTGAATATTATCATCCTGCTGAGAGGACTGACTTATATTATCTCGATTTCTAATGAGCCTGGAAGCGATTATTTGCCAAATGCGTTTGCGTTTCACGGAGCTGCGGATTAATTGTTATTTTATGCCTCCTCTTTAGTGCCACGAGTTTCGCATAAGAAATTGAAGAATGTGCTTCCTGTGCACATTGTCAATGAATTGCCGATTATTGTACTCTACAATTTTCTATTTACTGCCATTAGCGTAAATTTTCGAGATCTCCGAGAGCTCATTCGGTGGCGCAATTACAATAGAATATATCGTTGATCTGGCTTATTTGATCGAAGAGTCTTACGTTTTATCGAATTCGCTTCAAGCCCCACTGTCGATCATTTACTTTGTCCATTCGATCTTTCTAACAATTATGTCAAGTTTTTCATCCTCGGCCTATAATTGCTCACAGGCTCGTACTTGTCGATTTAACGATCGAGGAATCCAGAGGAAATGGCTTCAATATTTGATAAACTATTTACATACAAGTTTCTCGGTCCAGCACACACACAGAGAGAGAGAGAGAGAGAGAGAGAGAGAGGAGCCATAGTTCTCGCTATAAACGGAATCAGCGATCTCGAAAATATCGGAACACAAATTACAAAAAGCTTGGCTCGGCAGATTTTGATCGCGTCGGGACTTTCTCTACGGGAAAGCAAAAAAGGCCGTACACGATGATTCGTGATCCTAAACTACTATAATTAATTTGAGAATGGGAAAATTTGTGAGAGGTCGCGCAATATGATCGGTTGGCCGGCGAAATTTCCATGGTCAGGCAAGCGATCGGGGCGGCCGTTGGGACTCTAATCGAGCGACGCAACACGTTCGACGTTCCGAGGATCTACGAACGAGCCTTTTGGATGGCAAGCCGTGAAAGCGATTGAGTCTTGAAAGGATTATAGAGGATGGCAGCAGCAGCAGCAGCAGCAGCATCATCAGCAGCAGTATTAGTAGTTTAGCAGTTGGCAATGTTGCTGCGCTCCGAGTCCACTGGGACAAGAGGCTGGAAATTTACTTGAGATTTAATGGTAAACTTTTCGAGATGTGTTGTTATTCTCATTTGCCATTTAGTCTCGTAGTGTAGTGCCCTCGACGGATGTGCTGCTGATAACCTACACACCACTGCCCATTTAAATAACAACAAGGGGATGGGGCGGTGTATGTGCGGCGGTGGGGGGTTGGGTTGGGGGGTTGGGGGGTGAGCGTGAGGTGGCTATCGGTAGGAAAATGAAAATTTACTCTTTGCTAATGCCCTCCTCGATGGCTAATAATTACATGCTGCGCCATTTAATTCTCGCTTATAATAGTCTTTATGCCGATCTCGTTTGCTAACGCAATTATTGCGCGGCGTACAACAAGAGTCTGTATTTTCATGCTATCTAGAGCGAAATTTCAATCTAAAGCCGCTGCTTAGCTGACTAACGACAGTTTCGCTCAATCAAGTATTTTTAATAATTCCTTGGGACTTGTTGGATGGAAAATAATCTGGTAACGCTCGTATTAACGAACACAGTCTCTTAAATTACACGTACGGCCTTTTCTAGTTCAATTATAATCATAATACGTTTAGTGTGACGAGAATGAAAATAAACGTAAGCCTCGCGTGAAATATCAATGTTTATAAATGCGAGCCACTGTATCGCGAGCCTTCGATCACGTTTCATTTTCGTCTAGAGAACCATAAGGCTATGAAATACGATGAAATTATTTAAATCTAACGCTTAAGCAACTGCGTATTTAGGTGGCCTCCGATGCGACGTCACGCGCGATAAGAAAATCTATTGTAAAAGTTTATCTGGACGTCGGTGGCATCCAAATGGCAAACGACTAATTAAGCGAACGTGAAGGAAAGGGAGAGAGGCTGCGAAATACTCGGTGGAATGTGTCGTGAATCAATCGGTTTTATTTGCCAAGATGTGCAGATGCCGAGGGAGGGAATTCCCCGATTAAATGGGATTATAATAAGCGCGAAATTAATTGCCGTTAAATTAACGTTGGCACGCGATATTGCCAATTGAATTGAGCAGCCCAAATTGAAAATACCGTAACGTGCCTTTTGAAATTTTTACTACAGTCCGGGCTACAGTGCGGCCAAAAGAAATGCTCGCGACACACGTGTAATATGTCAAAAATACATTTTACGTAAGAGTAACTAACGTATTCGTAAAAGAAAGTCTGCGATTCCGATTTCTAAAGCCGTAAGAAATAACAAGACAAATACCCAAATGGACTTTTTCTCTTATTTTTTTTTTGTCTTCCTTCCTTTTTAATAGTACGGGATTTTGTAAGAAGCTTTCTAACGCGGCGGACTCGGCCAGATTACACGCCCGGGCGGCCGTCCGACCAAACCTTACGCCTCTTACATAAATTGCCGAGGCCAATCAGTGCTCGGAGGCACGAGGGACTCTAAACTTGGACGATGCAGGCCCAAGGGCCCGGGGATGGGGTTAAGTTTCGCGACCACTGGCCCGCAGCAAGCAGATTCGCGTCGAGGGCGTCGATGCACGCGAGTCGTCACCCGCGCAGCTCAACTTCTCCGCCGAGTCGTCGATAAATAAATAAATAAGCAGCCGTCGGGCGGACATCCCCCCGGGCTCTCTTATGCTCGGCCGTTGCTTTATCACGACGGCGGCGGTAAGGACGGCGGCGACAGCCGCTCACGAGAACAAGGCTCTTCTGATTAACCGAGGATCCTCGTGCATCGCACGCACACCAGCCGAATCTCGCAATCCCGGCATCTCGGCACACGCTGCGCCTCGGCCTCGCCGCTAAATTAATTAAAAATTACGTATTTATGCGGGCGGGGGCACGTGGGCGCGGGCCCCTTCGATCCGCGGCTTCTCTCCCTTCGCTGCTCTCCACCGCCATTTGTCTCGCGCCGTGGCAGCGCGCGCACGTCCCGCGATGCTAATACCGCCCGCCCATTATATTATATTTCGTGACTCGTTATTCATTATGCGCGGGAGAGCAGTTAGTCCCGGCCGCGACAGCTCGACCTATACACACGCGCGCGCGCATACATATGGAGATCGCGCGGTCGCGAAGGCACGTGCGCTCGAAAAACGCATTGAACCGCGCAAAGAGCCGGCCGATTGGATTGCGCCGTGGGGCCGCGGAGGAGGAGCGGCTGGTTGGGGGGTGGAGTGCGGGATAGGGGGGAGGGGTAAACGGGTCGTTGGTGTTTTTGTCGGTTGGCTGTCGGGCGAATGTTGCTTGTCTGTTGTCGATTGGACGATCTCTGCTGCTGCGTCAACTTCAAATGTTTGAGACGATGATGATCTTGTTGGCGCAACATTCATCTTTTTTTTGAGGAGTGTCGCGTGGATTGTGTGGCCGACCTGAGATTCATAGTATCGTATTGATTGGAATGATTTGGGCTTAGATTTCTCGAATTAGATTATGTCGGACTTTTTATATGATAATTGCACAGAATGGCCGGCCGAGCGTTGGCTTGGCTGACCTACATTTTCATTCTTGAAAGTTTAGTAGACGTCGTCCACTATTCGTTCCCTCTATTCGTGGAAAATTAGCAATGATAATGGATTTAATATATTTGAGTCTTGAGAGAAAATTTCATTATTAAAGCAATATCGCATTCTTAATCTGGGCATTACAATTCCATCGACATTGAATTTGCCGGAACTTAATAGCTTGAAAAATGTTTATTATTTCAGATAGCGCGTAATTACAAAACGATTGTACATAATATTATTAAGAATTTTATTCATAAGAATACGATTTATTAAATATTTTATAAATAGGTCAGCATTCTCATAATTAACGCGGAGTTACGGAAACTTTGTCTTACGATAGTCCTTATATAATTCAAATGAAATATATTTAAAAATGAATAATATTTAGTTATGAAATCGACAAGCCATTCAATATCGATGTTTGTAAATTTATTTAATTATTCACTCTTTACCACATTAAAGTAAAAAATTTAATAAGTACAATTTTTTTTTTTTTTTATACAAAAATTGTATATTCATTGGTAATATTAAATGTAAAAATAAATTTGTGAAATTAATGCTAAACTAACGCCTCCTTTTGAATACATTTCAATAAATTTTATCAATTTTGCATTAACTTAATGTACGTGAAAGAGGAATAAAATAAATCCAACTATTTGTACAAAACTTGGACGAAGGAAGAAGTGTCAAAACTAATTTCTGTCTTGATTCATCCATGATCGTCTGATTATTTCTGGATTTCGAGAAAAAAAATTGAACGCCAATGGTATCGAGTTACAGTTTCGAAAAGTAACTTAGCCATGTAAAAGAATATTATTATGCGGATTTGAATTTTATAAATGAATTGCAAAAACTATTATCTATTTATCTATTTAGATGTGTAAAACAATAGTAATAAATGAATAATATATATATATATATATATATATATATAAGTGGCCTTTGTTGCAGTGAACCTTATTTACATGATATTACAAATTTCAAATACGTAAAATAAAATAAAAATTAATTATTCATTTAAAATCGTAAGTATATTGTAACTGAATCTATAATACGAATAGATAAAAATAATTTATACTATAAAATTATATGCAATTGTATTGCATAATGATGTATTTATATTTCTTTTAGATAAAACTTTTCAACATACTTTTATTTAGCATTGGTAATTGACATTTATACATATAATTTGAATATATAAACGTACTGTTAAAATTATTTTGCCAATTTTTCTATTGCGAAGCTATTATTGAATGAAATATTTGCAATTGTTGCATATAGATCAATGTTTTCATGAATGCTTGCCTAATGAATCCCAGAAATCAAAGTATACGATCAAATGAATTTGGTGCCATTTCATTGATTGATTTCACGAAACATGAAAAGGGTTCGAATTGTTTCAATTATAAACAGTTATGAAATAAATAATTTAATTATAACGAGTGTTTTGATAATATAAAATTACGTTTCTTAACTTGAATAAGTAAATAAAGGCAATATAAATAGAATAGGAAGAAATTGATGTTTTTGGAATAGTTATTATTAAAGGCAATAAAGTTAAATATTGAATATCTTTTAGTGAGCACACATTACTCGGTTATATTAAGTTCACTATAATGGATAATAAACGATAAAATAAATGCCTTGAGATGCAATAAAATAATGTTTATAATTATTGAAGCCATATTTTGAGAATAGTATGCGTTTTAGTTACATAAATAAATGTAGATATAATAATGGCATGTTAAGCCATAATCTTAATTACATCTTAAAATACAAGAGAGAAAAAGCAAACGAGCTCATTAAAAAATGTATTATTTGAGATACAAATAGCTCGAGTGTCTCATAGTTGTCATTTCTGAAATTCTTAACACATTCAGCGTGTTTATTATCATTAATACATAATAGAAAAATATAATCTGGCAATCGTTGCTAATGAAATTCATTAGCTTTATCAATATTTATGTGTGGCTATATGGTACCGTTTGTAATATTTTATGAATATACATGTTTTTTTTTTTCTCTTCATTTCATGAATTTGCATTTCGTACTATTAACTTCTAAAATGCGAATCGCGCTGGCAATTTTATTATTTTTTATGTGCTGCTTTATATTTAAATCGTGGCACACTGTCTTACTTAATGCTCGCGGGAGCATTTGCATAATTAATAAATTGTTGCTTGGAACGTAAGGATAATTAAAATTAATGTATATTGGTAAGGAGGTGGTGTGGCAATTATTACGAAGCGACAGATGCTTGTAAATTAGTTAAAGGTAAACAGTTAAAGGTGAAATGATAATGAAATTGTCGTGGAATTGCGCTATATTGTTTTGGATATTCGATGAAAAGCGAGGCCCAGAGTAATTCGTCACAACGCCACAAGACGCTGAAATTGCGCAACTTAATTTGTTATAATCGACTTTTTAATTAAATATAGTAGGGCGGGTGGGTAGGTCATGAAGTTGAAGGAGTAGTACAAGTCCGTAGATTAACAGATAATTGTCATGATAGATAGGTATTAAAGTAACGGCCAAACGGCTGCTGTCAGGCAAATTAATTGGCTTTTTTTTTTTTTGCTTCCTAGGCGCCGGGCGTGTGGAAAGTTGGTAAACTTTAAAGCAAGAGATCGCTTTCCCTATTGCGAGTGCGAGACGTCTCGTACGTTTAGCTCGTGCCCCCCTCATTCCACGCCATCGGCTCGCCCACGTTATCAGGCTAAAGACGCCGAGGCGACTTTAGACGAGAGAGAGAGAGAGAGAGACTGTTGTTCGTACGCGCGTTCCTAGCGAAACCGAAGAGGGAGTCGTTCCTCGGCTATCCAACGTATCCCCAAGATTTTCAGAGAATAAAAGCGCTAAATGTTGGCAGTCGCATGTCGCACAGTAGACTGTACAACGTCATGCGTATAATCCCTGCATTTTCCCAGCCGAGATCGTTATCGATGCGTGCGTATGGCTCGCCAAGGTCTTTCTATTAATCGGCGTTGGTTAGCCGTAGTAATGAAAAAATTTTGAGCAATAAATCATGGAGCGGGGGGGGGGGGGGCTAAGGATAAACCAAAACAAATCAAGTCGCCACTCGCGGCTAAAAACACACGAGCAAGCCAATGCTAATTGACGAGGATGGGATGCGCTAGATTACGGGAAAATTATTTAATGATTTAAGTGGCAATTTAGAGTTTATTGCAATCAGAATAATATAATTAGCATCTGCGAAGCTGCTATGAATGCGCATACGTGCGCTCTTAATGCGTCCGTGGAGTCGAGGCTCACGTGTGTGCGTGGCTTATCTTGCTATTGAGTGGGCTGTTAGCGCGAGCCGGCAGGATTGAGAAAAAATGGTATGGATGCGTGAAAGCTAATGTACGTGAACCCACTGACACACGAGTAAGACGATATAATTAGAGCAGAGTTTCTCGCATCTCTCCTTCTCCCTTCTCATTCTCATTATCAGAATTTTTTCCCTTCCACAACGGCGCAACGCGCTCATATACGAGAGACTCTCACCGTTTACCTTTGCACACATCCCATAACGATGCCTTCATTAAGCCCAATAGCATAATTCACTCGAGCAGGCGTTTGTCTGCCCAGGTAATACAACATAATATGTCGAGCGCCAGTGAATTTGCGCGTATCGGCCACATCCGTTTCGACGCGTATGTGCGCGTGAAGTTGTAATTGGGGCTGCAATGCGAGGCGTGGGGGCGGGGCGATGTTTCCTGAATACTCGAATTTCCAGCGGCTGCTAATTGTATAAATAAGTATGTGAGAACTTATCAAATAGAGCTGCCTCGGTGCTTACTGTGATATTTCGCTGCCCTCGGACTCTCCGCATCCCCCCACTCGTCAATTGCCTTTACGATCGTATCCACGCGCCTGCCTGTCCATGTGTGCGAGCGCCCGTGTCTCTCAATTAATATATTCAATTATGCGTCTTGGCTGCGTACAGCACAGTTTTTCTATTAAATTCGCGGCTTACACAGTTCAATCCGATGTTATCTGCTGGCCGCTGGCGAAATGCGTCTCGACCGCTAAAGCTGTTTCGTGTTCTCTAAAGCTGTTATGGCTTTATAAATATGGATCAATTGATTAAAATTTTTAAATACCAACAAACTCCCTTTTATCTTTTGCGCTCACTTCGAGCAATAATTACAATACATTATTTTACACGGATCTTGCTATTATTTGAGTGGCCAGTCTGCCTTTATATTTAAACGTATCTTACTTTGCCTCGCCAATTCCCTCTCGCACGTCCGAAAATGCTTTTTTCGTCTCTACCCAATTGTAACGCTAACGAACATAATCGTATAAGCGAACTTCCGCTTCACGTGCAATTATCCAAAAGTCCTCTGTATCCTTGCGATAATGCATTTGAGAGATTAGCTTAAGAACGCATTACCACCACTAAAGTACCTAAGGTCTTTTATTAATTTAGCATTAGGATCTACTCTGGTGTTGCATATACAGTTTTTGTGCGCTAAAATGTTTTAAATTGACAGACTATTAGCAATCGGAATACTTTTATCGGTCTCTTTGAGAATTTCAAATGCACATTTGAAACGAACCGCTCATTGTTTTTATAACGCGCCGTGAACATTTCGTCAATGCAATTGTCAATAGGTGTTTGTATTCTATTATAGAATAAATGTAATGCGATTTCAGGAAGAAAGTTGAGCTTTTATGGGAATAAATAAACATTTATATCCACGCGTGTGTGTCAAGCATTTTGAGGCGCATAGTGACGCCACAGTAACATAGAAATGTCCTGCTTTATTTATAATAAAATTTTCATTAATCATTCTAGTGCGCATGTATTTATCAGGATAGTATCGTTTGCCACTAAATATTTCACCATAATAATTTACTTAAATGAGTCGAGTATTTCAGTTGCGATCTTTTATAGAATATATATGTATCTCTAAATCATATTAAATTTCACGGCATATGTATTTCAATTGTTCCTTATATTTAGTTGTTTAAAGTAAGTAATGCCTATGATTTGAATAAATTATTCGTAAGAATACATTGAATATTTAATACGAAAGAGCGTTCGCCAATGTTCTCTTATTGTTTGTTTAAATGAAATTATGAAATCATGAAATATTTGTCGACCGTTAATTAATCGAAGCACTGTAATAATACTATTCGGTATTATGTCCATTATATATAAATTTTATATACTTCGCATATACGTCAAGTATTGTTTTAGTTGGTTTAGATGGTCGCCGAATACTTTTACAGAATTTTCTAACTTGAGCTGGAATATATAAGACACAGTATAGTGCAGAATAAGCTTGAATAAGCTTGTACGAAAGAATTTCCATTATATTATCAATTAATAAAATTCATCAATAATTATTATTACTTGGTACAATCAATTAATAGCCGATGGTCGATTATATTTGTGTTCAATTGCATTTAAGTTGACATTAATATTCCTTTTGTAGTCACATTGTGCGTATAAAAATCAAAGTGCCAGAATCTTAAATTATTATAGCTTTAATTATTTTTCCACCAAAAATAGTTTAAATCGTTAAAATTTAAATAATCATCAAGGCATAAACCTTCACAGACCTTTAGCCGTCTAATTTACTTAACATTCGAAGCACATTTTCTACCACTTTCAAATACTTTTTTTCTCTACCAAAGCACAACTGTACAACAACGGAGTGATATCACCCGAATTTTATTGTACCGAGTGAAAGCTATTTTACATAGTATATTAAGACGAACGCAGCGCATGCGCGCATCGAAGCACGAGCGATTAAACAACTGAATACGAATAGAAAACGAAACAAACAATTCATTTCGTCGCGGCTAAATATTTCGTTAATTACGCTCGCCTCTCCCGCGACGGCGCACTCCACCCCCAACGCCAATTACCGCCAATTCGCAGCTGCAATTTTCAATCCATCTACTTTAAGCCGCCAATAAAGTCTAATTGTACAATGATTCAATAGGTCGGCTAATAGAAGTGCCATTAAAACATCCTTACGAAAATCCAAATCCCATCCGATTCTCCGTAATCCTAACCCCAATAACCCGTAAATTGCAACCGCCGAACTCTGCTTAACCACACGATGCGCAACTCGCCTGAGACTCTTGCGCACCTCCGCCCTTATCACCAACTCGCACGAGGCTAATGCGCGAGTTGAGCGCTCGCTAGCGTCCCCGCTCATGCGCACTTGTGCACTCTCGGCCACTCGGAATCGCGAGCACGTGACGCTCGGTTACAGCACGTGGCGTCCACGCACATACATCCGCGCCAACGAGATGCAAGTGGACAGCGCGACTCGTCGTCCTCCTCCTCCACCTCCTCCACCTCCTCCTCCACCTCCTCCACCTCCTCCTCCTCCACCTCCTCCTCCAACCTCCTCTTCCACCGCCATCAGCCCGGCCGCGCCGCTCTTTCGGATGTACAGATCAGCGCGGCGTTAATTGAGAGAAGTGGAATGTGCCGGGGAGCGACCGAGCTTCTCGTCTGCGGACGAGGCCATTAAATACTGCCCGGGCGCACGGACAGACGGTGTCGAGTACTCGTCACCCAAGTCCCCGATCTTTTTGCTCGATTTGCATGCGACCTGGTACTCGCCGATTGTATGACGCGGCCCCAACTACTCAGCCACGTTACCAGCACTTTTTTCACTCCACCTCCATCCCCCCCTCGCCCTCTCCCCTCGCGAACCCTCCCTCCTGTTAAACATCTCTGACATTCGTTCGGCTCTGCAGGGCCCCAACTTTTTTATCCCTCGGCCGAGGCTTTCGCGCATTCTTCTTCGTCTCGGACGCGGGAGCTTCGACAATGTTCCGCAGATTGATTCCGATTATTTTGGAATTTATTCCTCTCGTTATCACCTTAATCACTTATGCATGCGTATGGGAGCGCGGGCGCGCACCTCTCTCTCTCTCTCTCTCACGTGATTTTCTCTGCGCGCGCGCGTGTACACACGAGGGCGCCAACGACGAAATGATACGTTTCGTATTATGTATTCTTAAACTTTATAACCCGTATCCTCAATTTCTTGACTCTTTCCAATTAAATCACTCTCGCCTCTTTCCGTAATTTCATGTAATACAATATCAATATCTAGCCAGCACAGCTTAATATTACGCTATTAAAGATATTACAATATTACAATTATATTCAGAGAGCGACAATTCCTGGACTTGAATACTCGTCCTTTTCATTGATTATGTGCCCGTTTGATAATAATGCGACGCAACGATTAATATTATTACTTTAAGAATAAGGCAGAGAAGTTGTAAGTTGGGCAGAAACACGATGCTCCACGTTCATATTTCCACCTCTCGCGTATGCGTTCACTTAGACCCACTTATTATCATTCCGATAAATTGTTTTAAGCACTCGGCATTAAGAAACAAACACACACACACACACATCAAGGTCAGAGCAAGTGAATGCGTCAGTGTGTATGATTGCTTGTGCACTTGATCTTTTACATGGTCGATGCGCATCATTACGACATCTTCTTCGGAGGCATTGTGCATCGTCGTCCTGCATCGCCTGAATGCCTTGGAAACTCGAGATGAATTGACATGTGGCGCTGGGCGAATGGGCTGCTGCGTCTTGTTAAGCATGGCGAAATAACGTATTTCGCACTTTTTTCTTAATCCTTCTTTTTCTCCTTTTATTGGCGAGAATTATCTTGTAATTGGAGCTTTGTTGCCGTTACTTTGCCGACACTTTTAAATACAATTGAGCCGGATTCACTAAAGTTTCCATACAATAATAACTTTGTGCTTTAGCATTTATTTTGAATGCTTATAAAGTCAATTGATGAAAACTCTTTATTTGTAAATAATATTGTAAATGAAATATCGTATTCCCATTGATTCACTTCTTTAACATTCTTTCAACGAAAAATCTTTCGTGCCCATAAAGGTGTGCATTGTATGTTGTATTTAAGTATCGAGTCGATGTGATATTTTGAAGCTGAAAATTTTTCTTTCAATGCTCTTACGATTCCAACGAATGAGTAAATACAGATTGAATTACATTAAGAAGGAGCGCAAACAGCTTTATTGCTTCAATACAACTCGTTATAATAATTATGGCCAAGGTAGGGAGGAATAGAAAGCTCGTGGTAAAAATTTGTCATTTATAAAGCTGATGCCAATTGATTGGAAGCTTTGTAATTATTTAGCTGGGAATAGAGAGTCCAAAGCCATTGGCACACTTCAGCCTATAATCACAAGATGTGTACATAAAACTTGTTTCGTCGTTTAATGCAAAATCGTTACTATTATAATGATTTTCTTACTTCTTCTGGCTTCGCATAGGCGAAGACCACACGATGCGAGATAAAGATAGAGGGTGAGAGAGAGAGAGAAGAATTGAACCTATTGCCTGTAATTACTAAACGAGCATGTGGTTAGGTGAAGTGAGGTAGACTCGGGCCAGAGTACATAGTAGTGTAAGGCGAGTGCATCGCACCTCCTTGAGAAAAGTACACGCTTTTCATTCTGTCATTCGCGCGTAATGAGACCGCAGCAGCTGATTGGGCAAACGCACTTTTTCAACTCGAATGTCGTAGCTCGCGTAGGCTTCTTCTATTCGCCAGTTTGGCTGTTCTGCTATTATTACAGAAATACGAGCGGCGTGGATTATTCGGTGAAGGAGAGCGAGGGATAAATTGCTCGGTAGGAGCTCGTTGTAGCTTTTAGCCATTAATTGGTAAGGATGTAATGGCTGAGCGATTCCTATTTGTTATTGAAGCTAATATGTAAATATTAACGGATACAATTGCTTTCCTAATGCTGCCGTGTTTGGTGACGTGTTTGTTGATTTGAATTGTCCAACACCAAGGCCAGGTGAGTATGGGCGAATCGAAAATGAAAATTGTTATTGAAAATTATGCGTGGAAAGCTAGGCCGTTACATTTAACGAACTTATGTGATTGCAAAAGAGCCATTCTAGCCATATGTTATGCAAAAGAAACTCTTATGTAAAAATTTGTAACTTTAGTGGAGCAGAGTTGAGCTGCAAATTTGAACTGCAAAAAATGATAATAATTGCAAGACTGCGTCCTACAAGCGTAAATGCAGGCGATATTCATTAACTTTGGCATTATTTTTCAGACATTTGCAAACAAATGATCGATATGATTGCAAGGAAAGGCAAGGAAAGGCAAGGAAAGGCAAGAGAAGGTACGCATGCTCAAACACATGAAGAAAAGATCACTATATTGTAAAGGCATTGAAAATAATTTGCCACAATATTTCATTAGAAGCAATTTTTTTTTACTTTTTTCGTTTTTACTTTTCCATTATCTCCCGCCTTCTATCCTCTTTGCTCCTTCGCGGGATCCTAGTGTTTCCTTGTACTTCTTGCTGGGGGTATTAGGGAGGAGGAGGAGGAGGCGGGGGAAGGTGCGCACTCCTCGCTTATAAAGGAGGTGCAGTAACGCGCTTAATTGTGAAATCACATTAAAAGCGCGTGTCTATGTGGATATAGGGAGTGGGAGCCTCGAGACTTGAGTTTATAAAGTAGCGATGCGTGTAGCGCTGATTACGCGCAAAAAATCTATTCAAATTGCGCGGGGTTTCACTCAATGGGCTTAATTTCACGCAGCTTCTTTTGGGAGAAAAAACGAAGGCTACGTACTACGGGGCATGCTTAATGTATTATTTTTTTGACAAGGCAATAGTTAATGGGATTACGGTAAAACCCGTAACTTGTAAATGAAATGGAATTTTTGATAAGGGAATTTGTATATTGGTATCGAGCATTTTTCAGTTACGCCATCCACGCACAATTATATATTATAATATTGTGCTAATTACTTTCCTACGGCTCGTTTTTTTTCTTCTTTCCCTTCTTTTTTTCACAAGGATCAAGCCAACTTTTATTTCCCATTTAATTAAAAGCTGCTGCGATGGGAGCCTGGTGAGTGCAAAATTATTTATAAATATAACACATTAATCAAATAATCGCGATCTCATTATATATAAAATGCTGTGTAAGATATCGAAGAGTATAAATTTCATTAATGGATAATATTAACATCTATACGAGAGATATTTCTTATACTTTCAACGACGAATGTTTCAATTAAATAATTAGTAACCTGCAGATTGTAGGTAAACTTAGCTGTCCGCATTACCATGGATTATCGTATCTTGAATCTGAAAAAATGAAATACTTTTGTATAACAAGCGCCATGTGTGTGTGTGTGTGTGTGGTTGTATATAATATTTATTTATGGTACAAAGGTTTATCTTGCTTTAAAAATATTTTATTAATGGTCTGTAGTATAGCAATAACCATTTTTATATCTTCCATTAAATAAACCTCAACTAGACATGGATTTGACATTTTTGCAGTTTAGATATTTTAATGGGTAAATTTGACGATAAAACTTGTTGACCGAATGGAAAAATAATTTTTATTTGCGCCATACAGGAACAATATCTAATAAATATATATATACGCAAGAGATATGAAATATTATGAAAATAACCAAGTGATCGGCATTTGTGGAATCGTTTGATTTACATATCAAGTTAGATTACAAGTACTTGGATATAATCGATTGACGAACAACGTGCAAACTATAGAATTCGCTAATCGCCATCAGCCAATCAATGATAATAAAAAAACAACTCAATGAGAATTCGAATAAAAAATCAATATTAGAAATGATTTCTCATTTAGTCGATTGATAGACGGAAAAATTATGCGCTTGACGATTATAGGTTTGAATGGCCAATAATAAAGGCACTTGAAAAATTGAAAGCCAAGCAGTTGTAATATTTTGAGGATACGAATTTTCATTGCGACGAGCAACGAAAGGTTAATTTCAATATATTTTAAAATAATTTGAAATCCCGTAATAAGTAAGGCTGGAGAGAAAAATTTATGAATTCATAATGAAATTTGTAAATGTCTCTGTGTGTCCTTCGGATTTTCCTTTAGAATTTCATTTTTATTACGAATCTCCAGCTGCGATAGATTTTTTTTTCCTCTCCGTCGTATAATAGATCGAATAAAATAGAAAAGACCATTAAGCCGAACGAATCACTTATAGTGAGAATAACATAATGATGAGAGCAAAGTCAAGAGAGTAATGGCGAATAGTTTATAATGTACAATTTATATTCCGAGGATAATGATAATATGAGTTTATGTAAAGTCCCACTTGAGCGGCCATCAAAGGCGTATAAAAATCCAAATGGCACGAAAAATTCTCGAAAACGCTCGGCCGAGAGTAAGCGCGAGGGAGACGCTCAGCCGCGAAAAAGCCCACACACACACACACACGCACACACACACACACACACACACACACACACACATCAAAGCTGCATTTAAAAGAGCATAATTTTTCTAAAGCTCGGCGGGCATTCGTAAAAATAGCATATAATCGGGGCGGGGCAGGGAGCGGCGCCATTTTCATTCGGCCAGTCGTTAATAGGAGCGAAGTTAATTCCGGGGCTCTTTTAAAGCTACCTGGGCCCCGTCAAAGCCTTTATTCTCTTGGAGCGAGGAGGTGATAAACGCCGCGGTGCGCGCCCTCGAAGCAAAGCAAAACGGATTATATAGGCGCTCTCTATGTGCGCGCACACACGCGCGCGCGCGCTGCTGACACGCGTCATTAAAGAAAATGCAGGTGCGAGAATGATTATGCGGGGAGCGATGAGAACCGGCTGAGAAAACGCTCGGTGGAAAGTAATGCGGCTTTCGCGTAATTATAACTATTAGTACCCAATGATGTTGTGCCTCTGGGGCAAAAAAAGAGAGAGGAAGTGAGACGATGCCGGGGAAATAAAAATTGGATTAACCCTGAGCGAGAAGGTGGAGCGTAGCGGGTCATGGACTTAACGTGTACTTACGGACGTGCGTCCTTAAGCGCGGGAAATTCTTTTGGAGCCGGGAAACCCGCATCTCTCGCGAATTCAGACCAACTGGAAAATTACTTTCCCGGTTGTAATATTAACTTGACGTATCTGCTTTCGGCGAGAGCGGCTCTTTGTGGAAATTTAGCTCGATAAACGCATTACGCAGCGACAAGTTACGACGAGTGACAAAAAAAAAAAAGTTTTTGCATTTGCCGAACGAAACACCATAAATTTGTTGCTAAAGTTCATTCTACTTAGCCTTAGCTTTAGCAGTTGGTCGTAGTCGTAGTCGTCGTCGTCGTGTGTGTGTCGTGTGTTCGTGTGTCGTGTGTGTGTGTGTGTGTCTGCTTTCATTGGCAGCGCGGCATTTCTGGAATTTAAAATGGCACGTTCAGCGTGGCTTGGAATGAAAAAGAAACTGAATATGCCGAATAAGAAGGTGGATATTTGTTGTTAAAAAAATTCTTTCCACTCTTAAATTGTATCCTTACTACGTCGTCTACTTTCACGTGTAGCCTTGCCTTTCTCAATTTTTACGGATAGCTCGCTGTCTATATATATATATGCAGGTAGTATCTGGCGATGCTCAAGTGAAACCGTATTGAATTATTTTGCCATTTGCCGTGGTGATTAGTGATAATCTCACTCGCGCAAGTGCATGTGAATATTTATAATACCCCATAACGTATGAAGAAAGGAAGCTTTAACTATCCTCTTAAATGTTTTCGGTGCGCACGGCTGAGCCTCTCTCTCTCCCTCTCTCTCTCTCTCTCTCTCTCTCTGTCTCTCTCTCTCTCTATCTATCTTCTTTTGTGTGTATGCGCGAGTAGGTGTGTGTGCGTGTGTGTGCGTGTGTGTGCGCGAGCGCGAGCGCGCGCGCGTGTGGGTAGGCGCGCGCGCGCGTGTAAGAATTCAATGAGAATGAGAACGAGAAAATGGTCTTGAAACGTGATTAAGTAATTGTTTTATATGCATTCGATTCGTGAAAGATTTATTTTTTCTTCTTAAATCGAAGCTACGGATATGTAAGAATCGATAGACATCGGAGTCATTACATTTGTATTTATATGGGATTGTTGAATTCAATTAACAATTAACCTATGGCATCGACATCAATTGTTGCGTTTGGGAAAAAAGATGGAATAGTTGGAAAATTATTTCTTTATTTCTAATATATAAAGAGCCCAATTATTTTAATTACTTGCATTTTACGACGTTTATTTCTATTTTATATTTAGATTTTATCGTCTGACTTAGTTTCTCAGCAATTGCTTGTTTTTTTTTTTTCATTATACATATATTATTTTGAATTATAAAACTATGAAGATTGTTTCAGTCAATGACTTTATGCCTTATTATTTTAAACATTTTTATCATATAATAGGTAATTAAAATAATAATGTTCATAGTAAGTGCAATGAAATCGTTGATATAAGTGGAAAAACCTTGTATTTTTTACAAATATTTGTATACAAATACAATGTGTTATGAATGCAAATATGTTAAATTACCATTAGAATTAACATTTATTTATCATATGTTGATTAGTTTTAAAAAATTTTTCAGCCTAATGAAAGAGATTTCATAAAGAGGAGAAATTTTAATTTATTGCAATTAAATTTTAACAATGGGACGTAAAATTAAATTTATTTTTTCATAAATAATAAATTCTAATGATTGTGCCAATACGAAAAATTAATTTTAACCTTAGTTTCTCTCTTTTAAACATTTATATTCCTTCTCTATTCTAATTGTTGCGTACAATTTTCATATTTTCGATTAATTTAAATTTTCAATGTTAAGTCTGATTTTTGAATATTACATTTTACTTATCAGAGGATCTTATGCCGATAAAATTTCTCGCTATTTCCTATACTTTCTATTTTTTTTCTTTCTATTTTTTCCTTTGCTTTCGCGTTCTTTTGTAAGCCATAGTATTCTATTAAATAAGAACACGATGTGATATGTTGAAAGATAAGTATGGATATTCCAGATGGCTTTAAGGTGCTTATTTTCCGTCCAACCTATTTATTACGACTTTTGCTTGAATACTCTTTATCATATTTTATGTTATATGCGAGTAATTTACGTGCTTTCGTACTTTCAGGGCAAATATAGAAAATAAATTACTCGTCATTGCTGTTACATCTTGTGACCGTTTCGTGTCAAGCAGAAATTAAGAAGTATTCTTTAATTCAATCTTTAATGAAACTCAAGGCTCTAATAGTTTATTGGGCGTAGAAATTTGATGAAATAATACCTGCATAGGTCTCTATTAGTTTGAAAGTGTTTCGCGTTAAATTGCTGAAAATTTCTAACGAGTGTATCGTTAAAATACTCATTTAAATTTAAGCTTGGAACTTGTTGACTCACTGTTTGCCACATCTAAATAGTAAGAATGTGACTTGGGAGGGAGGAAGAGAGCGAGGAAAACTTCGTAAACGTGAAAAACGAAGTCGATAAATATTAATTTTTATTATTCTGCTGTCCCTCTTCCCCCGTTACAGCGACCTGATATACCGACGATGAGAAGAGTCACCGAGCGAATCTTGACTCCATCTAATCCAGCACCGATTAATGCGATTTAACCAGAAGTTGGGTGGGTGGGTGGAGATTACGGGAGTGTTCAAAGTTTGCGAATTAACCAACGAAATGTAAAGCTTCCGAATGCTGGTTTCTTTTAAGTATGACCAGCAATAATTCGACGTTATGTTTCTTGCTCGGTGTACGTAGCGTGTGCTTCTCGTTTATAATGGCGAGTAATAAGAATCTGCAGAAATGTTATTTCTTTGTATGCGCAGACTAGTACTCGAAGCTAGTAATAACTGAGGTAATGAATGGAGGTTATCTTGGAGCCGCGAAAACGTCAATACAGACTTCTGCCACTAAAAATCTTGTCTATTGGAGCTATTAGTTTGGTGATGAAGCCACGGTATTTATAGTACCCACGTATAAAGTGCAAATTATTCATTAAGTGACTTTAAATGAGTCACGATTCAACTTATATTTTATTTGTATGTCCATCGGAAAAGCCGTGGATGATTCTCGTAGGAATCATTGGATTTCAAATATCAAATAGAAATTTCGAGTATGGAAGTTTGCTTGGTTATTAACATTTAAGGGCTTTATTTTTTAATGCATTTCCTTTTACAATGTATTATTTGTGAAATATTATCATGCAAATGCCATCGTTATTATGGAAATTAAGCCAAGATTTAATTGACGCACACATTCCAGCAACATTGGAATTAAAAATAAATGCCATTATTAATTTATTCTATGTGCAATAAAACGTATTTACACGCACACAAGTATATAAGCAGCTACACAAGGTATTTAATTAAGATTATTTAAATTTTATATTAATTTGGAAGCAATTATGACGTTGTTATGTTAGAATTATAAGTATATAATTTTATAATTTTACTTTCATGAAATATTAAATGGGATATTAGTATTTTCTAAATGCGTTATTAGGCTTCAGTTTTATTTCAATGACACTTACAGCGTGACATTAAAAATGGCATGATTAACAGAATATCTCTCCTCTCTCTTCTATGGCGGACTAATAACGACGTGAAAATTAATTGCAAGTTTCGGATGATATTGGGATGAGAATTAATTGCAAGTTTCGAATAATTGAATAAAGGAGGATTTCGAGTTCCAGTAAATAGATGGGATGGAGAGAGAATTTAGTTGCCTTATTGAAAAATGCATCGGTTGAAATTAATTTTTATATAGTTTGAAGTATTTGAAAGCGACTGGCGACTTGTTATCTTGGAGCAGTATTTTATCGATCAATTGACTGTTTGGTCATTAGCCGAGTAAAGCACTTCAGTGCTTATTTATTGAAATGAAATATGAGAATTATTGCGTGGTGGTAAATTGTATATTTCTTAAACATTGACACAGCCGATATCGAAGTTTGCATTCATTATAGACTTGGCGATTGCATCTATACTTACTTAACCGATGACAAGCCCGATAATACTCCTTTACAGCAAAACTCCAGCAGCTCAAGCGCTTATATTATTCGCCAGCTAGTGCTTCCCTCGGACCAATTAATATGCTATTAACATTTCTCGGAGTACCATCCCTCCAGTCTGATTTTTCATTCAACGTCTTTAATGGCATTTAAGCGAGCCGAGTTAAGTTACGATAATCGTTTCACGCGTAAAGTTCACGGCTACTACTAGCACTGCAATAATCATAAAGCCTCGGCGAGGTTACGGCTTAAAAACTGTCTTTATTAAGTGGCTAGGAAGGAGAAAGATCGGCTGGAAGTGGCGTTCTCATCGCTCTCAAGCCACCGAATTCTCATGCACGCTCTCCCCATTCCCAGTTATCGCTGATAATAAACCCCTCGCCGACTGTCTTGTGTCCACATCTCCCTCTTCATATTTGATTTTCTCATACTCGGCTGCCCATTGACCGAGCTCTTGGCGTAATTTCACAGTGAGCAGTAAGTAGTAGCTGTCGCGGCGTCTCAGGATACTTAACAAAGCGTATAATATGTCGTCGCATTGGTAAAAAGAATGCAGGAGAGCGGAGCGGCGAGGTGGCGGAAGAGCCGGCGAGGAGGAAGGAGAGGAAGGAGAAGGAGCAGCAGCACTCCTCTGATAAATGAAAATTTCTCTTGGGCAGGAATTTTTCTTATGAGTAATTGTTTTGTCACTGGAGAATTTTGCTCGCTAGAGACGCGAAAGCATTTCATTTGCAAGGCGAGAGGTCCGCGAACGCGGAATTGCCTCGCCGCCTTCGAAGAAATTAATTCCTACGACAATCAGCATATCTGAGCCGACGCGAGGCCGAAAATACGCAGCTACGCCCGGGAGACTTGAGTACGAATTGGCGCGGCGGCTAACCGATTTCGCGGGCTAAAAATCGGAGTAACGAGTGGAATTTTTGTGGCGCGACGAAAGCGCCGATGCCCCCGCCCCGATAAAAGCAAGATTGAGCCCCGATAAAGGAGCCCTCTCCCGGGGAAAGTCCCTCTAACGACAAATGGCGCCCGCTCCTCGTGGGAGGATTGCTTTTCAAGCGAAGCCGGGCAACCGGGTCCCCCCGCCAGCCCCCCCCCCTCTGGAATGGGGTCGCTGATCTTGCCTCGTAAGGGCAAAGGGAGCCGTGCACACGGACGCTCGCGGCGCGCACACGTAGACGCGCGCCCGTAGTAGCCTCTTTGAAGAAGCGGGAAAGAAGAAGCCGGGCTGAGCGGAGAGGCGAGATATTATCTGAAAGCGGCAAGAATCCGCCCACTGTGCACGCGACTCGCGGATAAACTCGGCGAGCGGGGCCGATTATCCGGCGCGATAACGAGGGCCGCGCGCGCGCGCGCTCGGGATCCCACTCGTCGCGGTCGTCCTCGAAAACCTCAGAGAGTCTCTTTACCACCGCTAAATTAGAAGTTATCGCGTTGCTTTACAAGCGCCTCGTCTTATTTTGCGGCCGAGCTACGGCTCAAATAACAGGTTTAGCCCCCCCGCGCGCGCGCGCGCGCCCCCCGATTATCAATGCGACTTTCCGTACTTACACGGCGCTTAAGATTCTTGGAGCGACACTTGGTGCGACTCCTCCACGGCAATACTTTTTACGCGAGCCCCGCGACACCCTTTGCTCTCGTCCATCGGCGGCTGCAGCAGCTCCCGCCACCACCACCATCACCACCACCACCACCACGACCAGCCCCCTAACAACAACAACCCCCGGTCCCAAGGCTACCCCGCGATCATTTAGTCTGTGAGCCGATTTTTTCTCGTGCTGACTTTGAAACTTTTGATTTGCAGTCGAGCCTCTCGATTTAAGCAGCCCATTGATTTCCCAGCAATGCTCCTCCACTTTCAAGCATACCGAGCACTCGCCGAGGCAATAATGCATCGTTAACTTATTATTATTATTATTTTTAACGTAGACTTCACTTTTAATTCCAGCAGTGGCAGTTTTATTAAAGCTTCTTACTGTAATCTCGAGGCCGATAATTCGAAAACTTCCAACTCGAGTTAAAAAATTCCTGGCTCACCTTTACTTATCTAAATCCTGGAAATTGTCATTTAAATGCCAAAGTAATTTCTTTGGGGGAATTAAGTTTCTACGACTGATCTATTTTATCACTTTTATTATTGGTTGATTTTTTTTCTCGTGTACTTGAAATTTTAGCGATAAGGATTTCCTCGATCTATCATAGCGAACACACTTTACGGGATTTTCATTAGCAGCTTTAATAAGTATTAAATTATGTAATGAAGCGATAGCTAATAAAGTCACCGCTCTCAACACTAAAACCAATCGAAACACACGCGTATTGTAAATGTTGGCCAACGCAAATATAAGCAATTAATTCAATTACTTCTATTTTTACAACTGATTATGTTATCTGGATTATGGAGCGTGGCCAGTAGCTTTTTGCGGGAAGAATAAAGTGCAATTGAAATTGAGTGAATGAAAAACTAAATGAAAATGTCGATGTGTTTACATTATTGGACTCTATCGATATTTCAGTGCTTAACCTATCGATATCATAACCATTGTATGTTATTTATAATAGCCGAGGGCCATAATGTTAATGGGACGAAATAATAGTTAAAAACGGCGGTGAATTATAATTTAATTCAAGTCTCTCGGTCGTACATTGCACACGAGCATTATTGTTTTATCCGTAAGCCGGGTGCGCGCGCGCGCATGCTAATTAGAAAGTAATTAAGACAGTCGAATTTAAAATGCAAAAGCCGGGCCCCCAGAATTTCAGCAAAATGCATCTTTTATATGCGTTTTGTTTAACATTTCTCGGAAGCCTCACAATACAGGCCAAATAAGTGAGAAATATTTTCTCTCGACTTTCAAGCGCGGCGCCCCAACCACTGATCCTCGCGAAAAAAAGGCTAATGAATACATAATAAGCTGTCCTTTCATTTTAGTCTCGCTGAAAAAAAATCCGAGTCTCGTATCTCTAGTTTATTAGGCAGAGCGGCCGACGCATTCGGCGACGCCGCTTTTTCGGCGCTGCTCCTCACGATCCTTCCTCACGCCGGCTTACCGCGCGCCACTAAATTCTCAGTAATAAAACTTTGACCTTCAGAGCGCTGCAGCCTTCGTAAAGTTTAATTAGTCTCCTTTGGCTGAATCACTGTTGCACTAAACATCTATTCCGCATAATTATACGCCCCAGCCATTTACTGTATATGCAAAACTTCCATAATTCATAAATTTGCAGGAGCAGTTAATCCAGAGGAATATAAAAAGTCACTGCCAATTTGCATACATCTCGCGTTGAAAATCATAAAGGGATGCTCGTTTTGCGGAACTCGAGGCCGAAAAAGTGTTGCTCCCGCAAATAATAGTTATATTGGTGAATTTGCGCCTAATTGAATTGCTAGTTGCTTGTCGATCGTGCGCTCGTATGCTTCGCTTATTACAGCACTTTCTTGTCTTACCAAACATTTGATTAAAATGGTAAATACTTGTTGGCGGCAGAACACGCGCTCAAAGTAATTTAATATGGATCATAATGTAGTTGCATTGAATAGGCATTGGATAAACAGTACTAAACAGTAGACTAAACAGTAATAAACTTGTATTTTTATACATATGGATGAGAACGAGGTGAACGAAGCATCAAACATTTCATTAGAAATTATTTCAACGACTCTCACAATTTTAAGCAACGCATTTAAATAATTAAATTTAAATAGAATTGTCCGGCTTATTGTATAACAAGGCTTATTAAGCGTTGTTGGGGCCTCTTTATCGTGGAAAGCAATTTCTGTCATTTATACTAAATCAAGAAATGTACGCTGAAGTGTATTACAAACTCTCGATTGTAGGAAAACAAAAATATGAAAACTTGTAATGCAAGTAAATATTTAAAAATGAAATTCTTTTCTCCAATATTATTCTATAGCAATGAAGACGAATATCTACCGGCGAGTCTTTGAAATTTGAAATTACTTGCAATCTAATCGAATGTTACTTATGACTGCCTAAATTGTAATTTAAAATTAAATTCATACTCAAATTAATAACATTAAACACTAATAATAGATATAATTTTCATCCTTAACCCCTTAAATTTAATCATCTTACGTATGACAACGAATTGAATGAGAATTGAACGATCGATTGGGCTGTCCTCGTATTTAACGAATAAATTTCCTTTCAAGTTGCAATTATCCTGTATTGTGATGTTATAGAAGTAGAATAATGTTTAGAAAAATGTTCTTGATTGCAAATCACAACTCTCGAATCTTTATCAAAATCACACCTAAAGTACAAAACCATAATAAATAAGTTAAAGAATTATAAAACAGTATTTAACAATAGTCTTGTGTGTTTAATTTGGCGATTGATTATTGCAATATTAAGATTGTAGTATCATAGCCTTTCGATCCTGGATTCGAGCTTGCCAATCGAGTTATCAGTAAATCTTCAATTTACCAAAATAATTTACAATTAAAGCCGTCCACGCAGCAATCGCATGCCATTAAGAGACGACGCGTGCGCATCGGGACCACAACATCCTTCAAAAATTTTAAGGAAACCATGCAAAGGCCCGTGTTCATTACGCCATTTGAGAGCTCTTGCGTACTTTATCGCACGACCAGCACGACCGCCAGATATTACTCTACCTCCACTAGTAAGAAATCCAAGAAACTTTAACTTTATCCCTCCAAGACTATATACAAGCACAAGCCATTGAACCACCAGCCCACCGCCATCTACAGCTTAAGCTCGAGCTCCAAGTAAGCAAATCAATTAGCTGCCGCTCATTATTAATTACTCAAGGCCGATTTTATTCCGATCAGCTTCCCACCCAACCGAAGCCTCCACGTATCCGAGGCTCCAGGCCGAAAAGGTCCTCCTCGAGAGCCAGCCGAGGCCGAAAAGTCGCGGCCACGCGTGCGCACTCGGCATCGTAGTCGCAGAAAGCCGGGAGTACGGGAGTGGCGCGCTCCAAGTGTCGTCAGCTGGCTGGCGAATCCGGGAGAGAAAGCCGCGCGCTCGCCCGAGGTGCCCCGGCTTTTCCCGGGGGGTGGGTGGGAAGGGGCGGGGGGGAAGCTCGAGCGGAGCCCGGCGAGCCCATCCGGGCTTATCGGCCATCGCCAACTACGCAAGAAGCTTCCGCGAGCGGCAAGGCTAATGACGATATCCGTCAAGCCTGGGCGAGAGCCGGCGAGCAGCGGCGCTTTTCCTTGTAACTTGGGAACGTGACCCGAGCGCCGGTCCAGGAGATAAGTCGCCCGGTAATTACTTTCAGTCGTGACGTGTGCGCCGTGTTTGACTCTCTCGCGAGTCCTGCCCACTGCGGCCGATCGAGGCGACCCCGACCGCTCCTCTCGCTACCGAGCCACGTTTACGGAACTATTTTCAAAAAAGCCGCCCACCCACCCCCCCGAGCGTGGAGGGGTGGCGCGGCCCTGCCCAGGCTCCCTCCCTCCTCTGTTTCTTTTTTTTTCTCTCCCCCGTTTCTCCCCCGTTTCTCCCCCGTTTCTCCCGTAAATCGTGGTGGCGGGGAGGTAGTAAGTAGCAACATAGCAGCGACCTTAAACCCCTTTTTCATCGGCAATCATTAGCGTGCCGTGCGGCTGCGTACGTGACGGCGTCGTTTTGTAATTGAGCCTTCCATTGGCCCGCCACCATCGCCTCTTATTTCCTGCGACGACGTGTACATGCTCGCGCTGCATGGATTATGTGCTCGGCAATTGTTCCTCCGCGCTTGCCTAACCTTTGACTTGTTTATTCGTCATTTGTGTGTGTGTGTGTGTGTTTGCGATCTGAGGCGACGTGAGGCCGGCGTGGAAAACGGACGGACTTTGTCTCTTTCGCTTTCCTTTTAGAGATTTAAGGAGCAGATAATTGACATTTTCCACTTGATGTTGCGGGGCTCGTCGTAAAGTAAAGTTAACAGCGCCCAACTCGGCAATTCTGGCCATTTCTTAATAGTGATTTGGCTTTTGAGACTTTGTACACGTGGAGTATTAAGAGCCTCCTACCGTTCCAGCAAATGAGCTTTGGCTGATTTTCCAGGTTACGTGAGAGCAATGGGCCTTGGCAGAATACGTGAAAGACACATTTATCAATTGGACGTGTAAAATAAGCTTCGTGTAATATACAAATTAAAGTTCACGTTCCATTTCAATTATTGCGAATTAATGCGACGAGACGTTTGACTTTTTAGACGGGTTTTTATGAGCTTTCGAGACGACATTTTTATGCATTTAATTTCTTATTTTGCACGCATTTAGGCTACTTGCGACTTTTCCCTTTTGACCACTAGACTTTCGTTAAATTTACTCGATGATATTTATTATCTACCATGTTGAACATATTGCGAGTGATGGGAATATTTTCAAGAGGTTGCACTTTTCAAATTACGAAACTATATTTCGAATTTTCATACTTTCTCTTTAATTCTTCAAACAATTGCAATTATTTTGTGTATTGTCTTCGTAGAGACACATAAATGTCGGCTAATTTTTATAAATCATCAAGAACGACGTATTTATTTGGAAATTCATTGCAACACTAGTCAACAATTATTACTTATGATTTTCATACAGTTCATGATATATTTTCTGTTCTTGTTAGCATGAAAATTGAGCAAACAGATGATTTAAATAGGAGTAAATAGGATTACAATTCCAATTGAATTTATTACAAGTGTCTGTACATGTTTTTGAACTGTAGACAGATTGAAGATTTATTATAGGCAGGATATTGAAATTTATTTCTTCTGCTGCAATTTTTTCCAGCTAAGTGAAACTGGAAATTGGCATAGACATTGAAATGATTTTGAAGGAAGATTTTTAAGTAGACACAGAATCAAAAATATGAAAAATACGGTGTTTAAGGCACTTAAATTCTAATTCAGCATACTCAATTAAATATATACTTTTTATTTATAATCGGTACATATACATATGTACAATTTAAATTTAACGCCCAAGTTTTATTTAAGTTAAAATACTAGTAATCTTTATCTGCTCAGTATCTGTGTTTTGCCATAAGTGATATTACGAGTCTAGGATTTTTGAGTTCTTGGTATATCACTTCAATAAATACACTCGGAAGTATGACAAGGTTATTTATTTATTAAAAAGTCCGTGTCCAGTTGACATACGCAAATGATCAGGATAGAAATATCTGGGTAATTTGTTTAATCTTATAAATGCTCTTTTCGCGGACCAGAAGAGGAAAAGAAGAGCAACTCTAGTTTGTTGACTACATTGACATAAGATACAAATCAAATAATAACTTCTTATAATATTTATGACAATATTTCCGCAGCAACACACTGACAAGGTCAGATATATATGTTTAAAATTCTTTAATACAAAATATAATATAGAATCATACGTTACAATCCCATAGTTAAGTAAATAAGCCAAAGCCATTGTACAAAGCCAAATACATGAAACTGTATTAATTTACAGTAATTAGTATATCTTAAGTACACATTACACAATTGCAGCAGAAAAACTATTTGGATAGGAAGAGCCGATGTAAGATACAAATACTGATAAGCACAGAGGTTATTTGATTAGAAATCCGTTTCCATTGTACAGAGATTAACCACATTTTATTTTCCTTCTTTCAAATGCTTGCCGAGAGATGAAATACAATTATAAATTTTTGCCAGTTGCAGATGGCGTTCCCTCTCAATGCAGAGAGTTACCGAATCTACAACTAATTGTTATGATTTTTGCTAAACCGCTTGCTGATGAAGCGTGCCATTGGCTTCAACTGTCGCAGAGCACGAAATAGAAAATACAGCAACAAGCACGAAAAAGAGAGAACGGAGGAACATTTGCGTGGAATTAAGAAGCTGCACATTTATCGTGAAAAACGATGGCCGCCTTATCGCGAGAGCACAAATGAAAAATTGGCTTTCCCGAGCCGCGCGAAAAGCGCATGCGAGTATTTATTAATAGAAAGGTTATTATTATATTATATTATCCACCGCTCAAAAGTCTCGAACTGCCAACATTGTTAACAGTTGTGGCCGATTTTTCTTCACCTCCCGGATAACCTTATCTCGCTCTCCCTCGTTCGGGGACACGCGGCCGCTCCTTATCGGCCGTTAAGGCCGCGGCATCCACACTTTTCCCCTTCCCGTCAAGTGTTAATTGTAGCGGCTCACTGGATCTTCTCCTGCCTTTCCTCGTGGCAGCCCGACATTTTATTGACACTTGGGCCGATGTAGCTCGAGCCGGATGCGACTTTGCCAAACTTATTGCCAAAGAGCTGGCAATTATCGGCAGTCTTTGTGTGAATGTGCGTGTGCGTGCGCGCGCGGTTGGAGAGCCTGGGCTGGTTGACTATTTCATGAGTCAATGTTACATCAGTGAGATACTGCCGCTGGAGCATCAATTTACTAGTTGAATAAATAAATGATTAGCCCCGAGGTTACTTTCGGCGTTTTTTTACTTCTGCGTCTCGAAGCTCCTCGGGATCTATGCCGATAAATTCTCCCCTCTTGCTTCTGTTGTTCCATGCTTTCCATGCAGAAAAAGAGTTTGTCTTTGGTTCCTTCAATAACTATTCTCGCCCCGCACCTCCTGTAATTCACAAAGCACACGGATATACACAATAGGATAAATTGGCTCGTGCACGTGTAAAATTATCAAGATCAAGTTTTAAATAAAATTGGCAAGAAATTAAACTAAATCCAATCACTTTATTCTTTTCACAAATAAAGCTATCATAAACTACATATACATATCCCATACTTACATTATTTAATTACTTAAAAAATTGAAGTATATATACAAATAAAAACAATCCGTTGAAGTAGAAATAGCACCTCGCAATTAAATATTTACGTAGACTGACGACTACAATTGCTGATATAGAAATCCTACATTTCCATATATGTGAATGCATATATTGATTGAACAAATTGGATGGGATGAGTCGTCGTCTCTAACGTGCTTTGATAATTAATAAAATATCTATCTTGCATATTTCATCCCAACTTTCGTCAAATCCACAAGTTTAAATGTAACAATACACGCACAATGCGATAGCACCTATCATAATGTCATCATTATTATTATTCGCAAGCTTATACGTAATATGCAATCATAATGTACGAGATTCTAACGCACCCGCACACTCGATATCTCTCAATCCAGAAGAATCGGATTTATCTTTGCATTCATATATGGAAAATTGACGTGCAAGTTGCTTTGTCTGGGACGATACGACTGCGGAGTTTTTTCGTTCAATACGATTCAGTGCATGTAATCGTCGTCGATAATCGCACTACTCGCAGCTAATTGTTGCTAAACTTGTTTAAAGGAGGCAAGAGCCAAGCAATTACAAAGCATAACAAAATAATAATAATAAATAATAATAAAAATTTAAATTTTATCAAAATGTTTACGGAATCAATTTCGAAAATTCATAAAATTCTTAAAGCTTAATATTTACTAATATTTGTTCACATAGCTTTGGCTTAATTCTCAAGTTTATAAGATTTAACATATATATATATATATATATATATATATATCGTGTATACTTGAAATTTTAAAACTCAATATAATTTTAATTGGGCTTAAATTTACGGTTGCCCACTTTAACTTGAATAAATGCTTTTTATAGATTTTAGCAACGGTTGCACTTTCATTTGATATTAATTTGATTTAAAACTTGTACGTTAATGCATTCTTTTAATGCAGATTTCAGATATCGGCTAATTCATTGGGAAATATTTTCGAGATTTTTTCAAATTTGTCATTTGTCTCGTAACTGATTGATAAGCCAAAAATTTCCTACTCTCATGTATTATATTATCATAAGCCTTCACAGATGGCTTCGACATTTCATAAGTTCCATATATATATATAAGCGAGAAAATACTCGAAATAAAATAAAACTATAAGTGGATACGAAGGGCATTTAACTGGACATTATAATGTCCTCGGATATAATGTGCCGAGGTTTTGCAGTTCATTGAAATGAGTTTTCGGGCTAAATATATTCGAGACATTAGAAAACCATATTGTGGCTTACGAATGCCCTCTTAGTATCATAAGCGATCGGTATCTTGGCTATTGTTTTTAATGTACTTATGGCTTAATTGCAGCGGCGCTTCAAGAGTTTGCAAATTTCATAAAGTCGCTCCCAAGTCGAAGGTCCCAAGATATTTTAATGGCAAAAAGAAGAGGCGGCTTCAAGGGAGCGAGAATTGAAAAATTAATTGAAATTTAATATTCCGAGGATCCAATTAAGGGAATTACAGTTGATTAGTGAAAAAGAAGCGGAGCTTTCGGAGGGCCACTAACAAACGCAAAATGAGAAGTTGGCGTTTCCCCATTTCCGCGCGAGAAGCCTCAATTAGCGGCGTAATTAAAACGATTCTGCTTAATCATACGGCGCAGGCCTGCTTCGGCCTGCCAGGGACGAGTTTGCGCGCTAATTATAATGTCTCCTTTTCTCTCATTAGATACGTATTCTGATGCCCGGCGTAGAGGCGGCGGCTATCGGACGCTTAAAGGCCTAACCGCGCGTACCTCAAGATTAAGCGAATGTCTTTGGACTTTTATGACACTTGCGATTATTGGCAGTTGCTGCCCCCCCTCCGCCCCTCCGCCACCACGCGCTTTGGATTTTGGACGGATGCCGATCCTTATTCTTCCACATCTCCTATGGCACTCGCGCCTCCGTAATTTTTCCTTTCCTCGGGCGCGCCAATCGCCCATTTCGCCTTACTTTCTATAATTTCCGATAGTCGGTCCTGCATTGCGCGACTCGGCGAATTCAGTTTTCCCGGTATATTTGCTCCGCGTTTTCCTAGTTAGTTGCGCGAAAAGTAATAGTTCCTCGTTATCTACCTCATCACAACTTTGCCTTCTGAAGGATATCCTACTTCGCGCGAACATACGCTTTCGAGTAATCGAACTGTTTATTTTGCTTTGCCGAAGCTCGCGTGATATCGATCGTTACATTATTATTAGCTCGGCTGGGTTAGAATATCGTCATTTCGCCTATTAGAAAGTGATCTAGTTTATTTGCGTGCTGGCTGTTTGGATTGTGAGCGGGGATGCTCGCTTATTAAGCCGCTACTTGGCTCATTATAGGAAATTTTTTGGCTTCGTTGTGGCCGCTTTGCCGAACGTTTATTGAAAGATAAACAAAAAAAAAAAAGAATTCTTTTATTTTGCTAAAGCTCGATCATAGCTGTAAATATATATGTATTTTTTTCTCCTTCTAGAGCACCTCCTATCCCCCCCCCCCACCACATTATTAGCTGCAACATATTCTTGCATAATAATCTCATGATGAATTGTTTATAGGACCTAAAAAATAACTGTATTCAGTAATAAATATTTGCATACATTTTTAATGGAGTTACAGGTAATTCTGAAGAAAATACGGGGAAACTGTTTTACAAACCTTCATTATCATTATCAGTTGAAGTAGTAAATGCTTGATTTAGAAGAAAAGCTTTCGGCTAAATTTTGTATGCAAGATTCATAAAACCGAAAGGGACACTTGTAAATACACGCACTCTACCGATCATAAATAATAATAATAATAACAATAATAACGATAAGGGACGAATCGTCGAGTCGAGATACTTTCGCGGCCGTAAATTTCCCAAATTGAAATGTATTGCAATTTTGTATAAATAATCGTAGCCAAGCGCTATACGGTGCTGGACGAGCGACGTTTCATTAGTGCACGCACTTTTCGACAATTAATAATTAGGACAATTAATTCACAAAGGCCTGAGATCGTGAGCTCACGAGGCCGACAATTTCCATAAATCATCGGCCTATCGGCAATAAAGAAGTCTATCGGTGGCTCGGCGAATCGCAGGGACACGCGTAAGAACGATAAACTTTATAACCAAGCGCAATAACCGCTCGGTCGCGCTCATATTTCTGGAACAACAAATGACTTGGGAAATCCGCCTTCTTCTGCCGCAGCTTCGCGCCCATACCCGAAAGCTTCTCTCTCTCTCTCTCTTATCCCGCGCGCCGCTCAAATGGCGCGCACACGCACGCGCGACGGGGGAAACTCGCGTTATTACGCACTTAAGCCGTTTAACGCTCGCGTGTGGCTGCTTTAACCGAGAGGCTCTTCAAACTTAGATACGCTTAATCCCGCCCAATAAAAGTATCCATTTATGGATGGAGCGCACCTAGAGGGACCTGATAAATAATATCGGGATCACGCGCCCGCGCATATCTCGAGCGTCCAATCGCATTATAAATCTGTGGCTTTTGTAGTCCCGCTCGAGGTCGTTAAATAGGGTCAGAAGGGCGCGGCGATTGATTTTGGCTGCGAGTGTTGGAGCGCGAATCCTCGACTCGGTTCCCACTCGTCCGTAAACTCGCTCTTTCACTCGACTCTCCAAGGCCCCGCCGCTGCATTTAGGCTCAGCTCCGATCGCCCCCCCCCCCTCCCTCTCCCAGCCCCGACCGACCCATCGACAGAAGTCGATATTCAAACGATGCCCGCTTCGTCACGAGTGGAACTAGCTCCCCCTCCTCTCCCTCCCTCACTCACTCTCTCCATCTCCCTCTCTCTCCCTCTCTCTCTCTCTCCCCGTCTCTCTCGCTCTCTCCGTCTCTCTATCGAGGAAACGATCTTCTTTCATAATGGCCAGTACGTGACGGGGCGAACGTTATTATAGCGAGCGAGAGCCTCCTTACGCTTTGCATAATATACACATTGCGCTCGCTGCTACTCTCTTTCTATAAACCCCCTGCCCCCCCTCGCCCGCCCACAACCGCTCCTTAACTCGCTCAGCTTTGTCCCCGACTCTTTTCTCTATCCTCGTGCTTCCTTCATCAACTGCCGACCTCGAGATTCTTATTAATTCTAGTCCCATGATTTATAACATTTTCTCGCGTCAGTTGCATTTAAATTTTTGCCGCGCTTTTAACGGTTATTGATACTTTCCTTGCCTTTTGCTCCGCGTCAACTCCCAAAGTTATTCACAATGTACGTTAGGCAATACTTTGCCACAAAAAGTAAGCTTCCTCGCACTTATGATGCTCTCTGAATTCGTTATTAGCCAATAATAATTAGCTGCGTGGTATGACGGGGACTCGTGAGGATTTATTATCGAGAGCTTTGATCTATTAGTGGTAATCTTATGATAAGGACTCAACTCGCATTGCTTACATCTATATACACATGTAAATAGAATTTTTCAAATTTATTGCCCAACTTTTTTAATCTTCTGTATTTCGTCGTACTTAAATGTCTCGTTCAATTGGATGTCGTTTGGCATCAGTTGGCATCAGTTGGCATCAACTTGTTTTGAACTAGAGTTGTAAATCGTGAACTGTAGATTAAAATCTCGAAATGCTCACTTACCTCATCACCGTTTCTTCGCTAATCTTCGGAAATCTGGGGAAACACAAGTACATTTTTCCTTGACTATATAGCAAGTCTACTCGAACGTTCTTTTCATAATGAAAGGAGCAAATGAGAGGCTCGTCTTCGAACCGAAGAAAATACGAAGTCTCCTCCGTGTTTTTCTCTCACTTTCAGTACCTCACCCTTGCGTCCCGTCCCCCGTCCCCCCGTCCCTTAATCTTTCTCCTTATCTAGTACAAGGCAAAAGGGAAACGGCATTTAGGCGTAATGAAGTCTCGAGCGTCACCGCCAGAAATTGCGTGTTCGCGCAGGGGTTCTGTAAGTAGTCTTAAAATGCTAGTGGCAGAGAGGGTGGGGCGGATAGTGGGGGCCGGCTGGCTGGGGCGGAGGTGGGGGGCGCGAGGGGTGAGGAATTTCTGCTTGTGCGTGGACTTGAAAGGACGATTTGCGCTCCGAAAAGCGAGAGAAGCGCGCGCGCGCGCGCGAGTATAAGAGGGTGGAGGAGGAGGAGGAGGCAGCAGTTCTCGAGACGCCCTCCTGCCCGAGATTTTTTACGCTCGACGAGCGAAACACATAAATAACGATTGATCTGACGTTTTTCATCGATAGCTCGCAAAAGTATGCGCATCTCTCTTTCCCTCTCGCCCATTCTCGTTATCTCTATCTCTCGCTCTCTCTCTCTCTCTCCCTCTCTCTCCCTCTCTCTCTCTCTCCCTCTCTCTCTCGATTTTACATTTATATGCGTAAAAGCGGGAGATAAGAAGACTGCCTGGTATTCATGGTTGAAATTGAAATTTTAAAGTGTGGGATTCGGTGATTCTTTATTTATTTATTTTCTTCATTCGAAGACATTAAATTCATTTTCTTCGGCAATGCCTGCTCGATCGCCTTTATTGCGGTATTTTCGTATTTTTATTATTTACAAACAGGGGGAGTTGCTTTTATAACGTTTTTCCAGTGCCTTATCTCTTTACACTCTTTCACTATATTTTATGCGTTTTTATTAAATGTATACCGAATGGTATTTTCGTGAATTGCCATCATAAATATTGTTGAAATCTGTAATAAGATATTTTTGTTTCTGTCTCTCTGGCTTACTCCGCGTGTGTTCGTGTGCGTGCGCAGGACCTGGCTTAGGTACTCTGTGCGTGTGCGCGTGCAAGCATTAATTGCGTAATGCAACTGGCAATCTCGGAATGAGTCATTTCATTATTCGTAGGCGTGAAAATCAGTTATTTCAGTCCATTTGTTTTCGCCAAATCGTTTGCTATTTCACGTAATGCAAGCCTAGGGAACGAAATCGAAAGTTCCGGCTCGTCCATCCACTAATCATAATTCGCTCCCCGTCTCTCTCTCTCTCTCCCCCTCCTCACCCCTCTCACTCTGTCATGCCAATCGAGGCTCGTCCATTGTCAAGCGCTTTTAATGACCGAGTGCCGATGGTCCATCCAACCTCGGCCAATATACGCTCATTCGTTCTAATAAATCACGCAAGTCGCAATGCATTGGAGGCCGGGCTCGACGCCACGATCGTCCGTCGCAACGCTCGGCGGCATTATGTTAATTTCCCTGGTGTGCGCTGCTCATCAGCCGAAGGAGCGGCTCGCCCGGTCTTTCATCGGCCAAGCCAAATGAATCGTCAGAAGCAGTGCCGGCAGCGCCGAGAGACCGACCTCCCGAAGGGGATCCTCGCTCGGCATTGAATAACATTAGCCGCGCTCGGCCACTGCCGAGGATTCAAGAGCCGCGGAACGTATGTAAATTGCCGCTTATGGCGTCCCACTACCCGCCTCCGTCCCATCTCACTTTCTTCGCGAAAGTCCACCCGGCACCGGAGCGGACTCCCCCCTCGCCGCCCCTCGCCCCCCCTTCGTCAAAGGCCCCCGACTCGCCGCGCCCCTCGCCGAGATGTCCATCGATCCTGTCCATCGAGCGATGCGCTTTCCAGCGCGCTCCACCCGGTGCGGGCCCCCGAAAAATCGGGGAGTGAGAGAAGTGTGGCGCAACCGCTGCCCGCCCCTGACTCGCCGCCCCTCGACAAATATTTTCCTCCCCGTGACGGATTCGGAAATCCAGCGCTCGGCCACATAATGAGGCTGATTTCACATGCGGCCGACTGACTCCCGTGTACCTGCTGCCTCCCGCCCTGGCCCATTTGCCCGGGAAATCTCCTGCCCGGCCTTTCCCGGGAGATGCTTTATTACGCTTTGTTCGACGAATGCATTCACGAGTCGAGTGGTGCACGTAGTCGAGGTGCGTGGGCCAAGCGTCCCGTACTTTGGACACGGTAGCCATGTAAATTTTGCATTGTTTCATTTCGCGCGATATTTTATGCGTGATATAGCCTAGCCATTTCATGCAGCTTTAACTAATCGAATATCTTTGCTGTCTTCCCTTGTCGTTTGCGTTTCATTCGCAGCTATCGCCCTCTCCTTATCTCGCCCGCCTAATTATCCGAGCATCTGGCCAACTAAATTCATAGAATTGGCTGTCTTCTTACTACTCTTATGCAAAGCAAGTGCACTAATCCTTTTAGATTTATCAACTATGGTCCGAATTACCGTGCCTCGCGAGCGTCTGCGCGTAAGCACGTGCATTACGACTTGCTGCTAAGGTCAAGTGAGCTTTACTGGCCTCGCGTTATCAATAAGTTTGACATTTTAACGCTGTAAATGAGGGTGCTCTCTCCCTCTCTCCCAATCTCCCTCTCTCCCTCTCTCCCTCTCTCCCTCTCTTCCAGTCTCCCTCTCCCCCTCTCTCCCAGTCACCCTCTCTCCCAGTCACCCTCTCTCTCTGTCTCTATCGCATGTACCGCGCAAGGTCGACGCATTAAGCTTAAATACATGTATAAATTTCCATTGGAAATTAAAAAGGCTACTTTGTGAATTTACGTGGCAGGCGAGCGATGGGCTAAGAGAAGGCCTCCCATTTTTGTCAAGCCGATCATTCTACAAGGAGTAAAATATAACGTGGCTGCGTGGACCGAGTAATCCCGACGGAAGATACATATTAATTACAGCTGCTTTGTCATCGGATTTAGAAGCATAATAAAGGCGAGTCGCGAGACTCCCAGTTAATCATTTCGTAGCGCTTTAATAGGATACAATGTTTCCTAGTGCCAACAAAGCCGAGGGTTGTACAATAAGCGCCGTGCTCGCGTATGCGCGGGTGCTCGTCCACATTGGGCCTAGGAGTCTCCTGGCGAAAAGAGTGGGGCCCCATGGACAGCGTCACAATACATCTCTTTAGCGACGACACGATAAATCAAAATTAACTCGTCGGTGAGAGGGAGAGAGAGAGAGGAGAGAGAGAGAGCAAACAGGTTGGCCGCTCGCGCGCATACGCGCTCCACGGGAGTCTTCGCTCGGGATTTCGCGCGACCGTTCGCCCGTGTGCGCGTGCGTGTGCGCGCCTCTCCCGCGCGACTACTCACGGTTCCGCGCATTGCTTAAAAGTGGACAACAAGCGCCGCTGTTATTGTTGAGGCTCCCGTTGTTGTTATTGTTTGCACAATGTTTCCCGGCACTTGGAGTAGCCGGGAGAGTGAGAGGGGCTTCCTTCCACGATAAATAGATTCCGATGGATAGGATAATATTTTCTCGCTGCAGTTGTCATTTACAGCTTAAACTTGTACTTTATAGCCAAGGGCCTGATTAATTGCTGCTAATGTCGTGCTACAAACGATTTTATCGATCAATTTTATTTGGCGGACACTCCGGACCAATAGGACTTTGCCAGGAGATAATGGCAGCACTTATGGTGATTTATTACGGAGTTGTTTAGAAACGTAGATCGGCCCATTGCGTCAAGTCAATAGGAAAAAAAGAATACAATGTTCACTTGATACTATTGCGTCTCCTAACCTTACCTCCTTTAATAAATAATTTTCTAGTTTGCTCGCTGTCACTTGTCGATAATTATACTGTAATCAACGCTTAAGATAACGCATAAAGAAGACATAAAGTGGTTTAAATGTATCGATAAAGGAAAATGATGGAGACACTTTATGTAATGAGCTAGGCATTTTACTAGTTGGAAAAAAAAAAAAGAGAAAAAAAACATCTGCATTATTCAAGTGCTTATAACGAATTGCACAATAAATAATTTGTATATTAAAAGAAAAATACAAGTTTAACATGAATTATACATGAAAAATAATGTATTGATGGATTTGCCGTTAATGTTATGTGGCTCGATGCCTATGTTAATAATCGATCGAATATATATGTAACACTATTATTTACCTAATTGTTATTTTATGCGGCAGTTTCTTCATCGTGTAAAAAAATATTTGTGCTCGTCGTTCTGTGTTGTGTCCATGCAATAATAGACTATTGTAATTGATGATAATTGTATTAATAAGTAATAACATTATTTCAGGCTCTTGGGAAGATTGCCGGCAATGTTGGATTAAATTGTGCTTATGCTTAGCCTTAGTAATTTAGAAAATGTTATAGTAAATATTCCATACTCTCTAATGCAATTGTAGCCGCATCAAATTAACATTACTCCATTTTAACGATTATTACTCGCGAGGAGCGTATGTGATAATTGATAATAATTTTGCCGGTAAAGTGTATTATATCCTGATTAAAATAATGTGCCCGGCTATGTGCTGAATCCAAACTGAAATGTAGACTGCGCGGCCCATTAGTATATGTCGAATCTGTTATTTTCATGAAATTGCACTCTCAATTACTCAAGCAATTCAGAGGGCGAGACCGATACAATCTTTTCCGACCTTTGGAATTATGAGTTTAATTGACCTGGAATTAAGCTAGGCATAATAATGCGTACAAGAGGTGGCTATTAGCATATAATGAAGCGACTGGTATTCTAAAATGTGAAAATAATACTTTCCACGCGCAAATAATTTCGTATTCCGTTCGCTAAACGTTATGGTGAACGAGAGAAGGACAAATACGAAAAAAAAAGGCCACTCAGGCAACGCTCGCGGATGCTTTTTGTTATTGAAATATCCTTCTTTTGCAGGATGTTTAATACAACGGTAACATATAATCGCGAGATTAAAAGTGAAATCTAGGTTACAAAAGCTACAAGTCGAAAAGATATTTATCTCCGAAGCCACGAGGACTTTAAAATATTAGATCCTTCACGCGCCACGATCACGGTTATTCATGTTGTCACAACTTATCCGGCTGAATTAACGACAGAGAGGCCAGTATCGTATATCACAAAAGCTTCCTCGCGAGGAGCAATGGCCAACGGATTTCACGATGCAGAATAAAAATCCGGAGAAATATTCTAGATATCCCGCATACTCGATGTCGTATCCGAGAGCAGAAAACTCGAGTGTATGACTCGCGTACGGCCGGGGCCGCCCCCTACAAGCGACACGCACACGCGCGCGCGCGCGCACAAATTGGGCGCTCGTAAAAAGCATCCCTAAAAACCTTAAGTTATTCGCTGACACACACGGACAAGTTCGTAAATTTCACCTGAGCGCGAGCTCCGGCCAGTAAAGAAATCACGAGAGCGACTAATGCGCGCCGCTAAGTATAGGTGAGAAAGAAAGAGCGTGACCTCTCATGTACACATCCAATTTTCATGGCGGGGAGCAGGGCGATGCATCGCATCAGAACGCCGAGACCTTCGGCCGCGTGGCCCGGCTATCCAGGTTCCTCGGCCCGTGTCACGTTTCGGCGACCGGTTTTCTCACTCCTTTCCTTGGCCTCGCGCACCAAAGCCTGTCAACCCACACCCACGTAATCGTCTTTTTCTTCCACCTCGTACCCTTAATCCAGCGCATTCTTTATCTTTCTTCCTCTACTGCCCCTCCTCGCCACCCGCCACCCGTAATCTCGACGTCGGACTCCACCGCGTCCCAGGTCCCGCTGACCTTCGGTGACGCGCACTCGCGAGCCTCGAACATCTCACGTACAATCGTGTGCATTCGGAGCGGCCTTACGGTATCATCTCGTGGGGGCATTATACGTTCTGCTCTCTCGCTCTCTTCTCCTCCCTCGCCGCGTATTAAGAGGATTCGTTCTTGGCTCGCTTTAAACCACCCGGCAGTTTGCTGAAATACGAGAGCAGGATCTGCTCGGAATACATAATGCATATCAATATGAGCTACGTGTACTATTTCTGTGTTGTGCACCAATACAGCCGTAAATGTGACCAAATTATATACACATGTCTGTATTGGGGCAGAGTCCGGTGGTCTCGATCCATCGGTCTCAGGTTATGCCACGCTCTATAATAGATTAGGTAATTTTCGTAGAAACGCTGGAGATTGTGTATATTGTATCCAAGCGAAGCATCGAGAGATATAAATACATAGATGGCTAGATAAATAGATAGATAGGTTGCGAGAGAGAGAGAGAGAGAGAGACGGACTTGGAGGCAGAGAGCGAGAGAGAGAGTGCTTCTTGGCTTACGCCTACGCTTGCACTGCTGACAAGCCGAGATAGATGGATAGTGCGCGAGAGAGGGGATCGGGCGGCGGTGTAGTTGGCGGGTGAGAGAGAGAGCGAGAGAGGAGGTGGGGAGACGGGAAAAGAAAAAGACGGGAGATCGTTTCACACATGTACGAACAGCAGCCGCAGCGGCAGTTACTCGCTGAGCCGTTTGAGATCCTTGCAGATTTGCCAGGGCTCGGATGCTCTCTCTCCTAAACTCGTTTGAACGCGCTCGAGCGCACTGCTAAAGGGGTTTCGCGGGTACTTTGCTTAGAGAAATTTCACACCGTTGGTTATGTTACGCACGTTTAATCAGAACGACAAATTTCAAGCTTGGTGCACGAGGATGTTGAAAAAGAGGGTCAATTTGGGCGCTCATCGTCACTTTGAATAAAGTTAAAAGAGATGCAAAAGCCTTATTGCCTCGTGCACTTTAATATATACATATATATATACATATATATATATATAATATCATAATTAATTGATTCTTATCTGTTTCTCTACTCGGTTGAAAAATCATTATGGAAATCGCATTTAAATTGTAAAAAAACTTGTTTTAATTAGCAATCACGTGTAACGGCAAGTCTATAGTTTACAAATCTTTTCGTAAGACATTTAGCGACTAGTCGAGCACAAGCCTATAATGTAACTACTACCACGACGTAGATTTTAATACTATGATACAATTATTAATAATGCCATGCGTGTAAGATTTTACAAAACAAAATTCACGTACAATTTTTTTCCCCCGCGCATTTGATGCGCCTGTAACGATTGCTTCGAGTCATTCGTCGTTAGAGGCCACGCAGATGTAAGGTTTTTTACGAAGAAAGTCTCGTTTGAAAAGTCAAGATTCGAGTTCACTTGCCTATAAAATCGAAACTTGAAACGAACAGTTGTAAGATATTTTGAAGAAACCTGCGCAAGCGGTAATGACACAAAAATATAATGATATATAATGATACAAAAAAGTAAAGTGTGATTTTATTGTAAGCAAGGCCTTAAAATGTATGATTGAGGTTTTCAATAAATATTATTATATATTTTCATTAATATTATATTCAAATATGTTGGAAAGATTTTAAAGTCTGTATTTTAATGTCTTTATTTTGGAATTGCCGTGGTAAGGACATCACAGAATATTTAATATATCCAAGCATAATTTTGTCAATAATATTTTATAAAAAGGATCTTTTCACAGGTTTAAAGAAATTTCATGAATATTAAGATAAACATCATATTTGCAAAGTTTGCGTATGGAAACGTATAACGGCGTCGATATGCCGTATTTCTTACGTGTTCGTAATTTTTATTTTACGAGTTAATATTGTAAAAACAAAAAAACAAAAAAAAACAAACAAAAACCAAAAAAAAAACAAAAAACAAAATTACAAGTAAATTATGAATTTAATTAAATAAGTTATGTTTAAGTCTTAAAATTTATACTCCACAGTATTACTGGTACATGCTCGGAGACTTCCTTTATGACTTGATATGACACTGTGTCAGTATAAATGAAAAATAAGTGGCATAAAAATTAATAGTATCCCGAGTGTCATATTTTTTAGACATTTGCTCGTACGCGGGAGAGCCTCTGCCGCAGAGAGAGTGAGACAGAAGCACTTTAATTTCTAAGGGGCAACCCGGTATAGATTGATTTCATCGCTTCTCTGCACGCGTTCGTATTTAAAGGGACCAACGGATGATCGTAAAGTTGACGCCGAGTGTTGCAGTTGGGATTATATTAACCGATTATGATCGGTACTGGCTCATCGAATCAAAATCAAGCCATAAGAGGTGAATTGAGACAGATAGGGCCAAGGAGCGAGAGAGAACGAGAGAGAGAGAGAGAGAGAGAGAAATGAAAATAAAGAGTAAGGGAGAGCTTTGGAACTCGTAACGGTACAGCACGTGGGTATATATATATATTTTTTTTTTTTTCATTAGACGCGATTTCCAGCATTAAACTCGGCAACAGCATCCACATTACGTTTTCGATCTTTCCAACAAGTAATCGGACGGTTGCAACGTTACGCGCCAATGGTTCGCGCCCCTTATGGCATTTAATTTCACGCTATTAGTATACCGCAATTATTTTGCAGAAATATTTTTCCTGTTATAATTCACGACGGTGGGACGCTTCCGCGGATTCGAGAGATAGAGAGATAGAGGGAGAGAGAGAGAGAGAGAGAGATAGAGGAAGAGAGAGAGGAAGAGAGAGAGAGAGAGAGAGCATTGCTTTGCGTGAGGCGCAGAATCTCGAAGAAACGGCCGTATCCACCTCCCGTCCCCCTCCCCTCGCCCCGTTCCCCTTGCCCATGCCGCTACTCAATCTACATGGTTTAACGGTAGTCGTACGAGGGAGTATGTTTTGATACTTCAGATGAGATTCGGAGATAATAACCGTACATAGTTACCTACAACTTCCACTAGGACACGAATTTTTCATGGAAAAAACTGTGCTTACTTAATGCTTCGCTAAAGGCTCCCTCGTTTTTCTCATGGCTTTCTCTAAACTTTTTTATGGCCGTTGTATTTTACTGTAAATCGTGTTTCAATATATATATAAAGTAAGTAAGGTTGCGAGAGCATTTGCAGTATCGTACTAAATAACAATTTTCAAATTCATTAAATTTCGTAGGGAGCGTGTGTGCGCCGTACGGAGAAGAAGGACGAGGCGCTTATAGAAGAAAAAGCCAGGCACACGATGCAAAATAATAAGTTTTGATGAAAATTCTTCAACCCGAAGCTACTCGCTGGTACGAAAATTTATTCGTAATCGAAAGCCTCGAATACGATTGCGAATGAAAAATGTTAAATTCATATTACACTTATGAATATGTAGCAAGTACAGTAATAATAATATCCCGACCTCTTAAAATGATGGCGCAATGTTCCCATTACAAAAACAATAGGCGAACTTATAATCCGCAAATTAAGTTTTGCAAATGGCTCAAAGCAATTACGGTAATTTGATTAAATAAGAAAGCATTGATATGAGGAGGCAAAAATGCTCAACTCCCATTACTCGTTAATTATGCAGACGTATTCCAACTGACATTCGGCTTGATTGTAGGTATAAACGTAGAAATGGTATTATTAACTCACCTACGGATTCATAAAGCGCTTCGTTTCGTTAATTGGTAGTAGTGACCTATAAGATAGCGACGATGGCGGCGGCAGTGGTGGCGGCGGCAGTGGCGGCGGCGGCAGTGGCGGCGGCGGCAGCGGCAGCGGCGGTGGCGGCGTCGGCGGCTCTCGCCGATGAAAATCCACGACGGCCCCTTACGTACAGAGAGTACTTATAATACACTGCGCCAGGAATACATACATAAAGTCGAGGATACAAACGGGGCTTAGGCGTAGGTACTTACCTCAAAGTACACGCGGCTCTCGGAAGAAACGACGCGCGGTTTAACGGTACAACCGAGCGGGCGGCGAGCGGGCGGCGAGCGGGCGGCGAGCGGGAGGCCGGGGTTCCGTGGTGGAGGCGGGAGGGCGAGGAGGGGAAGGGTTGGCCTGCTACCTGAGTGAAAGAGTCTCGGCGCTTAGGACGACGAGGTCGGGCCCCTCTATATACAGTGATGCCCCTTTTTCACGAGGAGCTCCGGCATCCGTATGTACATAGGCGGCCGATCATAAGCCAAGCGACTTATGTGTGATAACGTTCCGGCTGCGTGGAAATATGTTTTACGATTGCGTAATGGCACTTCTTTCTTCCTGCTGTTTCTTCATTTGTTTCCGCTTTGGCTTGGAGATGCGCGCGCGCGCGTGAACGAGGCAGACGAAGCTCAAGTGTCTTGTGACCTGGGATTACGAGTCGTGAAAAATTGAATGCTAATGTAATGCTAATAATTTCCTTTTTACGTGCGATCGGGCTATCTGGATTTTCCAGGTAATGAAATTCGCCCTGATATGTTAAAAAAGAGGCGACGAGCCTTCGGCCAGTTTACTTTAAAAGGTTTTTTCAAGCTCGACTTGCGCGCGCGAGCCTCCAATTTATAAGTGGAGAAGAATTTTCTCCGCACTTGCAATATTGTTTCAAGTGAGGCTGCAGTTACGAGATTAGCTGTAAGCAATGTTTTATGGTAAGGAAGATCTTACCTTAAGGAAGTCAAGAAACGTTGGAGAAATTTTTGTACTTAACAAAGTGATTTGCGAACCGAAATTTTAGTTTGGTAATTCACTTTCAACCAATGTTAAGACATTAAGTTAATTGTCAAATTTTATAAATTTATTTATAAGGCAGCTGTAGCTTGTAGTCAATATCAATAACTGACATCTGTAATGCAGCATTTTGTGCCTGTAAATGAATGTTACTCGTGATTAATTTATCATTAATTCGAAATATTTGAGGTTGAGCCGCTTTTGAGGTAATCGTCTCAGCTGGAAGTATGATCGAGCGAATGTTTGCACCTCAATAACTCGATAAGAACGAAATTTCACGTTAGCAATATGAATATTTAGAACTAATACATTGACAGAATAACAATTGCTAAGCTAGTTACGACTTTTTACAAAGTGTTCTTTTACGATTTTCATATTTTATCGTACACTTTAAAAATACAATAAAAATATTTTCGCACCAAGTGGCACATTGTAAATATATATGCCTTTAACGTGTGTATATATATATATATATATCTCGTATAATAAATTTGATAAAATGATTAATTCACGTAAAATATTATAGCTACTTTTTGAGCAACAGTAATTAATTATTGCAAAGCAAGTGTTGCAATTACATACGAACGGTTTGTTATTAATTAAAGCCGATAGAATTATGTAGATTAAAATTCAAATCACTTTAATCAAACAAGCATACTTGCAATGCTGCAAAGTAATAATAGGCCCAGTATCACTGTAATTACAGCTCCTTACAATATTTTCATCGCTTGTCACAAAAACGGCCAACCCCTGCAATCTGCCTAAACAGCTGTGTGTGCGTAATCTTAATGGCACATGTGTGCGAGGGCAGACTGTGTGTACAAGAGCTATCGCGTTTGTAGCTATGATCCTAATTAAATCGTGCATGGAACTGAGAAATAAGGAGAGAGAAAAGGAATACATGGAACGATGGAGGCAGGGAAGCAGAGAGAGAGAGAGAGAGAACTGCGGTACTCACGTACAGTTTGATCCAGCGATCCGTTTCTCTTGGTTCAGATCGCCTAGAGCTGTTCTTGAGCCTCGGACTCGCTCTTCAGCTTTGGATCCAAGACTATTCGGATGATCTCTCTCTCTCTCTCTCTCTCTCTCTCTCTCTCACTCTCTCTCAGTCTCTTCTTTCTAGGTTCGTCGGTCGACAAGTGAACTCGAATGAACTGTAGCATCTTGTGGAGCGTCAAAATATACATTGTCTAACGGAGATAGGTGTACAGATAGTTGGGTAGGTAGCAATAGAAACGGAGATAGTGAGAATGAAGAACATAGATAAATAATAGATAGGACGAGGTGAAATGGAAGAAGGAAAGAGCAGTATGGGAGAAATGGAGACGGAACGAATCGAAGATTAATGAAAAGATAGGCATTGATAGACATTAAGAAATTGTAACAGTTTTAGGAAAGAGAAAAGAAGAGGATAAAAAAGAAGCGGAGAAAGAGTTGAGTAAGATGAATTGACAGCTATTTATTGTTTCGTGGTACAATTATGCAACATAAATGGTGAATAATTAAATGAAATTGCAAGTCTTTATGAGCCAAATATAATTATAGAAAAGTAATGTTATGTAAAATTAAAGAAAAGTGAAAAATTAAAAGTGCTAAGATTTTTAAGTATTACTATGCCGCATAAATGTACACACGAGATGATTAATGATCTATCAAGGAAGAAAATAAATACTGTCTACATGATAAAGAGCATACCGAGCCGCTCTTTTAAAGTAAACATAGGGTACAGTGTATTTATTATAATTGATTTTAAATACCAGTACAAGAGAGCATCCTTGACATGTAATGACATATGGCTTTAAGTCGTGATGTAATAAGCAAATAATTTTTAACGATAATGCTCAATTGGCCGAGATTGGGTGAGAATCTCGAAACGCTAGTTTTTTTCTTCACCTCCTTAAAACAGAAGCAAAATTTGTTGTGGAATTTATTTTATATACAAAAGGCAAGTGATCTTTTCATCTAAATATTTAGGCATCAGCGATATCTACAAGCAATTAGATTGATCGATACATAGAATTGAAAAGAAATATTAAGAATAGTTTACCAATGTCCAATTATTTTTTTTTGCAAGTATGGATTGATTTTTTTAAACAAGTTATTCTTGACAATTCATTCTTATTACCAAAAATCAATTGTCAATTTACGCGCATTTCGTGCGCTTAGATCCTCATGGATCAAGTGGCAAGATTGCACGCGAAACTTACGTCATTGCAGCTTAAAATATTTGTACACGAAATGGCATATTTGTTTCGAAGAGAATGTTTGAATTGTATTACAGTTTTATCGCTTACAATGTTCGACTGCTTACAAAGTTGCATATTTTTATTAGCCTACGTTTATTCAAATGCAGCGAGCAAGAAGAAATATTACACAGGCAGAGCTTGTACTGCGCAACGATGTTGTGTGCTTGTCTGCGTTCGTTTGTGTAAAGAAAGTAACGTGACAACCAAATTTGTCTACGCTTTTAGAGAATTTGCTAAATTATGAAAAGTGCAAAGTAGAGGAAAGCAATGCTTGTAAAAGATACCATACATTTATCCAAGCCAGCCCCAAGACAATACAAAAGAGCAAGAGAGAGGCGAAAAAACGGATAGAGAAAAGCCGTCAGTAGGTGCGCGTGGAGGAGAAACCGGCGCGCGGGGGGTCGTGGGGGGTGGGGTGGGGGGAAGGGGCCGGGGAGTGGCGGGGAGGCGGTCATGTGGGTAAGTATGACATACGAAGCGAGTGAAGAGAGAGAAAGGAAAGAAAGAGCAAGACAATTCTCAAGTCGTGTGAGCCGGGTTGTCTCAAGCAAGCCTCTGTCGGGTCGCCGACGGGTCAATGTCGCCGGAGTAATTACCTCTCCCTCTCTCCAACTCTCTCTCTCTCTCTCTCTCACTCGCTCTCTCTCACTCGCTCTCCCACTCTCTCTCTCTCTCGCTCTTCGTCTTTTTCTCTCCTACTGTTTTACTCGCTTGCTTTGCCTCGTCCTTGCATGCGCGTGTCCGCGAGAGCTCACTATTGCTTTTTCCTTTTGCCCTCGCGCCATCCTTATATCCGTCTTCTCCTCCTCCTCCTCCTCCTCGGCCCCGCGCGACATTCATTTTTCTCGTTCGTTGTGTTTTTCTCTCTAACCCTCTTCGTCTTCGTCTTCGTTTGTTTTGTCCCAGGTTTCTTTAACCCGTGAGTTTCTCGCGCTATTCTTCGCTTTTCATTACTCGTTTATTTGTATCCTCTGTTCCCCTGAGCTTTTTCATTCGTGATTCTTCGTGATAAATGCCATGTATTTTACAATTGAATTCGAAAATTAAATAAATAATCTCGTGATATTTGACACTTGACTGTTATCCTCTTTTCACAAAATTGATCAATGACAAGAGGCTTTTGCATTTGCAATTAATGCCGTATTTCTCTAATCAAGATTAAAAAATTTCGGCACTTTAAAGAACTTAAAATTTCATCCTTAAAGGTGATTTATTTTAATTTATTTTAATCATAATTTAGCCGAATGCTTTTTTATATTGGGTGTATTATTCAATGGACATGAGACTTTTTGCAATTTCAATTACCGGCCCGATTAAGCTATTGTTGTACTAAATATCTTCTAAAGCTATGAAGTAAAATTGAATTCAAATGCCTCCATTAAAGCTCATCTCAATAATTTTTCCCGTACATGCTCTTAGCACTTTTAGCGCATAAAAATACAAAGAATTTTCTTTTACATTTAATTCACGTGGCACTCGTTATAATTGTTGGAAAAGTGTTCTTTTAGCGGTTGTAGTCCTTAATTCCCAGTGACGACGGTGGCACATTAAATAGTAATTATATGTACGGCGTTGCCGAGGGCCTCAAAGTCCAATCAGAAACACATTTTTATAAACGTTTTTTTCTCGTCTTGGACGATTATTTCTTGGGAGCTCGTGATTTGGTTAAGAGTTTAGATACTCTTAGTGTATAATGAAGCTTTGGCGCTCTTAAGAATAAGTTCTGATCCCAAGTAAGCAGATGACCTTTTATCAGATACATGTTTGATTTATTGGGCCTTGTAGGTAAGGGAAGGTAATCCGGGGGATAGTGGGACTTATCCGGTTTGAGTGTGGCTCATGCTGATTATGAAAATGGTCGTTACAAATCTTTTATGGCGAGGAGTAAACCGATATTTATAGTCCGAGAGAACTCAGTCTCGAAGTCTTCTTAGTCAACTAAACTCTTAAATAGTCGAGTAGTATTGTGAATGCCTGTCTAAATAATAAAAAGGTAAACGCGAAGAAAGTTATTTCAGTTGGGCATTATTAATATGGAAGTTTTTTCAAGCGACGATAATTGTCGCGGAGAAATTTGAATTTTTCGGAATAATTTCTTTCAAACGAGGCACGCAATACAGCTCTTACGATGCAATGTTAAACGACAGAATTAATCTACTTGTTTCTGCCACAAACACATAAATTTATAATATTCACATTGTATTTTTCATAGTTGGGGATTTATTCGCGCAATGCATTCAACGTTATTACTCAATGATAAAATAGGAATATGTAAATATAATGTTGCGCGTTATTAATGGATATAAATATATACGTATATATATGTATATGTATATATATATATGTTAATCAAGCAAGATAGTGCGTGTGAGATTTATGTCGGCAATTAAAATGTGTATACAATTTGAAATAACTTTATGAATCTTCGTGTAATTTTGCGATATTGAAAAAGTGCTATCGACGTAATGAATGGAAAAGTATGAAGGACAGTTGGGTGCAGCTTTTGGGCGATGGTGAATGCCCGAATGCAATTGACATATCTTTGAGGATGAATACAATCCCTGATGAATGACCCTCGGAAATAAATGTCACCCCCTAGGCAGCGGAATCTCATGTGGAATTAGATGTTTTAGTTACAGAGTCAGCAGTCGTCTGATGGTTAATTTGACTTTGCCATTCTGGAAAAAAAGAAAAAAAAAAAGGAGAAAAAGAATATCCAGTCTGAGGATCGTACGCGTAAATTACCCTCATTTCACAAAGTGGGGCCAATCTGAGATACGTAATGATTACTAACAATACAGTTGTACTGTTGCCCATAAATCTTGTCTCTTTGGGAAAAATAAAAATGAAAAACTTTAGAGCGAGCAGTAATCCCCGTCACGTGGGAAATGGAGTAGTGTCATCTATAACGGGGGGAGGGGGAGGAAAGGGAGAGAACATGGATGATTAATAGAATTCCGGACCATTGAATTAAGATGCATTTTTCTGTTATTTATTACGGACTTGCCGGATATAGTTTGGCATTCCGTTCATATCTTCTTTATTCCTTTCCAATGCATATTTCCACGCTATTTCGTAATTTTATGTTTTTCACGTTTGCACACGAAATGGAAAGTCGGTACTTTGACATTAGCATCGTTCTAATTCTAGGATTTTCTAAACATTAGACGAACTCTTAGTACAATAACACATTCGTAATTACCAACGCATCTCATTACAATTTTAAGTAAGATCAGAAATTACATGAAATAACCTTTGAGATTACAGCATTTGTTTGCAATAAGCTTATAAGTGATAATTAAAGTAAGTTTATTTATAAGCATGTCACTGCATTAATTCGAACGCATATGATGACATTCAACATAATAGTTTCCTTCCATCCAATACCTCAATTGCGTAATAATGACAAATAATTATTTGACAGAACAAAATGTAGTGATTGCATTATAATTAATTAAATTAAATTGGACAGATAATACTCAGAGTTCAAACAATTTTCCAACTCATAGTACTAAAATTTATAATAAAATATAGTTTTCGCACTAGCAAACATCAATATTTTTGTCATGTTTCACCGAAATCCTGTATTACGCATATTAACAGATATTCGAAATTCACTCGTAATCGTTGGTAAATTCATGGGACTTTAATAAGCTGCAATTTGGAAAATCATTTTCCCATTTCCGTGGTATTAGCGTAGATTGATTTTTACGATTTCACAGCTCGCGCATTTCGCACTTGTAAGGCTTTCAGTTGAACAAACCCACTTGGTTTCGCGTCCACTAATTTCGTTTGCAGTAATCCTCGCTCAAAAGATGCACACGCACCACTCGGCATTGAATATCAAATTGTAAATACGAGAGGGCACAGATATAATAAACAGATACGATAATTAGAAGGCGATTCCTCTTATCCAGAAGGTCGCGCCTCCATTATCCGCCACAGGGAAATCTCGCGACTCCTCTCTATCATACATTTTCTAACCAGTTGTGGCAAAACTTTTATCTCATTCTTTCGGCACAGATATTTAAGATGCTAATTGCTTTATAAAGTTCTCTCGATACTTTATTGCAAACTCAATGCACGCTTAATGCAATACTTGAGCTGGAAAAGCTTTTTACGTCGCCCTATCAAATTGTTACTATGAAAGCATTAATAATACACATTCCTTTCAATACCGACCATTCGCCTACCGATATTAAAAAAGAAAACGCATTATCTGATCAGACGGGTTTAATCAATCTATTAGGTATGCTAGATTTTGCCATAATTCCTTTGCCTTTTGCATCTGTAGGATAGGTTAAACGTAGGTTAATTTAATGTGTCTGCTTATAGGAATAAAATTTGCGATATTTAGTGGAAAACATAATTTATACGACATTATAGTACGGATAAAGGCTTATTGTATCGTAGCATTTGATTGCCAAGTACAGTAAATTTATCCCTGGTAAATTGATACTCAATTATAAAGTTATTGTTTTATTTACTGTATAATTTTGTTGATCATCTGTGCTGTACAAGTCTTGGGCTTTTTATCGATAAAGCTACATATTTGTTTTTCTCAACACCAAGAGTTGTATATATATGTATATCGGAGGGCATAATTTTTTCCAAATAAAAGTATTCGTATCAATAATAATTTCTATAAGCGTACAAGTGCTAATGAATGCGGAGCTTGGAAATGGTCGGGGCGCATCAGCTTGAATGTTTAAATATTTCCCCGTGAAGCGAGGAAACCTGTTAAATCGACTCACATTCCACGTAATAAGTAATTTCCCACGTTACATGTGTTTAAAAGTGCATTGAAATTAACAGGCGAGACATTTATCGGGGCTCGGGAGCTTGGAAATCGTAAAAGAACGGGCGAGAAGCCCTCCGACACTTTACATGAGAATACAAGTAATGATCGCGCGGATCTTCCGACCAGTTTAGCTCCCTCGTTGGCATCGAAGCCGTGAAGCCGCAGCTTCACAGCGGGTCACTTAAATTCTTTGCGCAGCTGCGTGAAATCACGGCGGATCGATGTCTAGCTACCGCATGCGTGCGGTTTTCCAATGGTTGCGTCTCAATGAAAAAAGTGCAAGAGCAAAGAAGAGCGACGGCGTGGCGGCCGGCCCAGGGGGGGGGGGGAGGGAGAGACAATGAGAGAGAGAGAGAGAGAGAGAGAGCAGAGAGAGCAGAGAGAGAGAGAGAGCAGAGTAGGAGCGAGCGGGTGAGGGGCGGGTGGCGGTGGAGAAATGAAGGGAAAAACTTGGTAGCTTTTAAATATTTGTCAGGCCTCATTATCTCGAATGTTCAGCAACTGCTACGTATTGGTGTAAACGCACAATCTCGAGTCATTGACGGTACGATGATTATGGACTCGACAACATAACTTTTTTACTCTTGTCCCCCAGCCCTCGCCACCCCCCCACCCTCACCCGCCCTCGCTCTATCTCTCTTTCTCATTGGCGGTATAGGCGTTTGCATAATTGAATTTACGAGCTTCCGACGCTTAGCTGATCCTATGATTATTTACACTTTGAGCTGCTTTATTTTGAAACCTCTTACGAGAATGTAAAATTTTGATTTTATCGCGCTGTTTTGACACGATGCGCAATTTATACGGTTTTACAGACTTGTTAAAATTTTCGTTCTAAATTTATTACTTATGCACGAATTTAATTAAATCTTTTCCCATTCGTCAGTACATATTTTTCGAGGCTGTGATTTTTTAAAGATGTATATCTTCAATTCAATTTTTTTTTCTGTTTCACGAATAATTTACAATATTTTACGGCAATTATTCTAGCTGGATTGGAAATAATCGGTCAATTTCAATTAATTACGCTCTCTTAAAGCACATATATATATTTATTAAATTAGTATTTAATTATATTGTCAGGACTTTTCAAAGTAATGCTCGTTTTATTTCAAGAAATGTATGCTAATTTACGACGAATAGGTGGGAAAGTTCAAATGTAATTTTCAGGAGAAGTAATTTAGACGATTTTCAAACGCTATAATCGTATTACTAAAATTTATTCGGCATTTAACATTGAGCATGTAAAGACTTATGGAACGGAAAACATAAAAATGTTGAGTTAAAAAATAAACATGCCCTGATAAATAAAAATTGTTATTAATTCTGAGTAATGTAGAGGCAAATATTAATTGAAATTTCCTTCTGTTAAATTTCCTCGGCCTTTAAATATCAGATGAGTGAGCTTATCCAATGTATGCGCTCGCTCAATTGCATATAAAGTTACGTGGGATGTTACAGCACGAACAACGCACAATTACATAAATGTATTTCTTGACAATAAATACACTTGCAAGATATATCTGTGCGCTTAAACGGCTCGTCTCACTTGCACTCGATATATATTAAATTACTTTAAGTAGCTCGATTTTTTAGCGCATGTGTGAATTAATGTTGCACTGGGTTTCGCAATATGCTTTGGCTGCAAAGGAAAATTGCTATGCGCGCGTCGGGCTCAATTGGAATTGGTGAAAAGAAAAATAATAAGCGATGTGAAAACTGATTTACTTTTTGCATTAAAGCGCCGATCTTTTAGAAATCAGGGTTAAAGTATATTCATAGATCAACTATTTTGGATCAGTGAGCTTTCAAAGAGTTTGTATTTCAAAGAGTTTCAAATGTAACTTAAGAAGTAGATTTAAAAATAGTAATACTTAAAAATAGTAATATTTGCCGCGATCATTTGACTAGTTCGATCGGTTTTAATCGAGAAAATCTATCTCGATAATAATATCCTCTCGAAGGAACGAACGATTACCAAAGGGGGGACAATTTGTTGCCATTTCCATGGAAAATACAGCAAACTAATGGAAATTCGGAGCTTCGTGAAAATTGCGCGTCACGAAGACACACGTAAGTAAAGAGCGTAGAATACTTTTAATGAGGATTATTTTTGCAGGTTAATGGCATCGTGAGTCGAGTGGCACTGTGAAAAATTGCAGAAATTCTTTGTTATCGGGGATAAAGGATTAAGGACCGTGGAACGTTTGAACCGTCGACTTGAAATTTCGCAGCTCCTCCACACAGAGCCCAATTACATTGGGGTTATTATCTGAATAATGAGCTGGTGAAGTTCACTTGAGAGACAATTCTCATATCAAGCTTTATCTTGTTTAATTTAGTAGTCATACACTAACTTCTTATCGCCAACATCAACATACTTTATGCACTGCAAAATACATGTATACGGCCTTTGGTTAATGTTTGGGGCATGCATTACGGCTACGTGCTTCGGAGCTTATTATATCGTAACAGTTTTTAATAAACAAATTGTAATAGTAGGCTACTTCTACTTCAGGCACTCGTTGGGCCTTGTTTTTTTCTACTCGAGGGTAAAGATTTTAATTAACATTAGCGTGGGCCGCAGCAGGCCACTCGTACTTCAATGTTTAGAGCATTATTTATGAAATTCCGGCAAATATTAAACCACGAAGGCGCCGAGGTCATCAAATTAAGTTTATTAATGCGCGGCTGTAATAGCTCATTTCAATATCTGAGACGCTTATTCCGTGGATGTATCATAAGGCAAAATACGCTTCCTCGTTAATTCTTATTAAATTTGAATTGCGCATATAGCTTGAGCTCGCCGTTTGTTTTAAAACTCCTTGCGCGCTCTCCGCGTAATTATAATTTTTCCCAGCGCACATTAGCTCACTCATCGGCGCATAGTTCATCGCGCACGTGTAAGCCGTATCCCATAAAAATAGCGACATCAAATATTTGCAAATATTTCTCGCTGGAGAAGCTCGCCCCTGACGCTGCCCCGGTAGGCATTAATTCTCCACTCCCACTCGCCTTCCTATCCGAGGATAGGCTAACCTCGCCCCTCCCGGCTCCAACGCGCGTCCGAAAACTGCCTCGCCCACGTCCAAGAAGCCTCGGGCCGACGGCCGAACGCCCACGCGAAAGCCGCTCGAGGAGTCGCGCCTCGAGGCAGCTCCACGCTTTTAATATCCCAATTCGAGCCAATGTCCACGAGTTGTTTGTTTATAAATAAGCTCGCCTCGGTCGGTCCTCGGCGATCGCGGCGACCGCGAGCAACACAGCACGATCCCTCGCTCCGGAGTATCTCGCCTCCTCGCTTCGAGAGACGAGGCTTGACAGAGTTGCGAGACCGAAGAGCACGTTTACGAGGCTCTTTAGCCGATTATTGCCGATATTGCCTTGGAGGCCCCGGCCGCCGTGGCCGGTCCTCCACCTCCCTCCGCCGCTCCCTAGATACCGGTTTCCGAGGATGCCGGGCTCGTCTTGCGCGGGACTCACCTCCCCCCCCCGCCAGCCGCCAAACAGCCGATCTCTGGCTTATTGACGAAAGGGGCGAGGGGATTTTCGCCAATGTCCGATTACGGGGCCTCGCGGCCTCTTTCCGGCTCTGTTTTCCGATCGCCTCGGCCGTAGCCAAGCGCCGTCTCCCATTTCCAAGGCGCCATTAGGCGACATTGGGCGCTTCCCTCGGCATTTTTTCAACCAATCGGTTGCGCCCTGCACGTCTTTCCACGTCTCGCACTTACTTTAAAGCGCACGATGTAGCCCGTTTAATGATCGGATCGTAATATCGATTCGCTGCTCGAGTGTCTTGCGAGGAGAGGCTCTCCTCATCTCGAGCTTAGGCTCTCCTCACTTGGCGGGAGGCTCGAGGCAACAAGAAGTGCGCACCCCCTGCCCCACCGATTACTCAAATGGCTTTTGTCCATTTTAGACATTCTGGCCCAAATTAATAGCGATTTAATAATAATTGCGACTTTATTGGCACAGTCGCTGGCCAAAGAGCTTCATTATCGCGTGTCGCGTAATAAACGTCGCTACGTCGATTCCAACTCACTTTAACATTTTTAATAGAAACTTGCTTTGCATATAATGAATCCACGTGCGTGGTATTCATTTACATAATATCGTGGCTTATTCGTTATAGTGGCGTCCACTTTATTATTATAATTGAGGAGTCATTTTTAATGCACGATATTTCAATTTCATCATACACTCATGTATGTAAAATCTTGTTTTAATTTTGCATTGTTGTAATGATGGCAGATTGCGTTAAATTTGTCATTTGGCATTCGTTCGCTGGCTTGGCAAATAGTCTCAAATCCAAGAAGAATATGAGCGTTTTTGATGCCCCACACTCGATTCCTCTATACGTCCATAGTAATACGTGCACATCTGGACGGCTTAAACGAAATAAATAATTTGTAAATAATGAGGCGCAAAAACAGCATGAATGGAAAACGAAAAAAAGAGAAGAAAAAAACATTCGGACATTCGACATTGAGAAATAAAACAAGGTCATTTGTATGGAATTAGCAATAGCAACGATATGCGAGTAATAAACGTGGCACTTTATGAGAATTCGATCGTTAAAACAATTTATTTTCAATATAAAGATCGGCATAAGATATCCCCGACATTTCTAGACAAAGCCACGTACAATGGATAAATAATAAGCGTGTAATTAATTGAAAATTTTATGTAAATCTTTTATCATTGATTGAGCAGTAAAATTTCTGACTATCCACTGAAAATAAAATAGACGCCATTATGACAAGTACGATCGCTTTCGACTGCGGAAGGGAAATTCTGATTCTTCAATTATGCCAAATCACTTCCAAATAGACATCACATTCATGTAAATGATCTAAAAATTATGCGATTATCGCTAATGATTCGTGAGAATTAATTGTTAAAGGGGATGTAGTATTGAAAGTGTTCCAATATAAATTAAACCAAAGTCAATTGGATGCATGATAAATTAAGAAAAGACAATGATTTATTTACATCTCGGGGATTCAATTTATTTTGAAGCGCATTGTTGAATGAGTCTAAAAATGACGGTTTCGGAAATGGGATTTAATTAATGATACAGGTATATCGTTTAGATTTCATGAAAGATTAAGGATCGAAATTCCATTTAAAAATTTACTCGGAGACGAAGACTAGCATTAAAAGTCAAATATATAAGTTAAATGTTTAAAAGTGCGTGGTAATGTAGCGAGCACATTTCCATAGCGCAAGCTTCCCAAACTCATATGGACAATAAAATTGTTTACAATATTCAGTGTCGGCAAATAATTCATGTTAAATGTAAGGTTATTGCGAATAATATGCGCTATATATTTGCACTGAATATTGTGGCGGCAAATTAATCAATAAAAATGAGGATACGAAGCGTTTAAAAAGCCATAAAACCACCAAATGAGAGATTAGTATACGAGACTTTTGTACGAACGAAAGAGAATTAATTTTCTCCAAAAGTATAATAATAGTTTGCGTATTAGGGACGGAATTCATGTAATATCGGCAATTCTAACGATAATAATTATTTTCTCGCATTCTATTAATAACAATAATAATAATAATAATAATGAAATTTGTAATTAAAAGCTCGAGCTAATAATGAATATAATAATGATAATATCATTAATAATGGCAATAGAATAATTTATACTAATGAGAATGGTAATGCATAAAGTGCAATTTAGTCTAATTTGAAAAAAAAAGAGCGAGACGAAAGGCAAAGATCTAAAGCAGCTATCTTTAAGCGCAAAAACAATAAGAATAAGAGCAATAAAATTATCTATTGTTATTTATAAGGAAAATAAAAGTTGAGATTAAAACTCCATTTATATACACTTCCTCTCAACTCCACATTACTATCTCTGTTTTACTTTATATTACACCGGTTTATCTATCCGTCTGATTTTCCTTTTATCTGCATATATTGGATGAACAATCTTTATGCATTTGCACTCACATAACCGCTTATTAGAATAAAAAATCTAAAATTCCTGGCATCTCCCTCCCTCTCTGTCTCGCTCCGACGCGATAACTCGGCTATTTAGTACGGTTTTACAGCTTATAATTTGAGCGAGTCTCTAATGCCTTGTTTCGGAGGGATACCTGGAGTTATAAAGCTAACCCACTCCTTGAGATCTCGTATACATTTTGATTATCCTACGTGGCGGCAGCTGTCGACGGTGAGATTTTTCCTCCGCCTGTCTCTCTCTCTTTTTTTTCTTCTTCGACTTTTATAAAAAAATTCAATTAGCTGCATAATTTTCGAATAATTTTTCAATGAAAAAAAAATTTATGCTCAACTGGGAATAAAATATTCCTCGTAAATATTTATGGCTGATTTATTTTTTAACCAAGCCGCGATAAATCTCTAATGGTCAGATATTTAAGAGATGAGCATGCAAAACTGAAGTCCAATGACGTGTACATTTTTCCAATAAGCCGTGAAATGTGAGATTTTTGCTTGTAAAAAGCTGTACAAATGCTAAAGTGACGACGAGAAAATCTGAAAATTCAGTTCTTATTAGTTCATATTTTTCTAATGTTTTACAATCAATTGATTGAATTTCATTTCATTTTAGGTAAGCAAAAAAGTTTTAATTGCTTTTGTAATGAAGGAGAAAATTATTAAGCACACTGGGCATTGCAGAATAAATGAAATTTGGGAAGAAAGGAGTTTTACCAAATTTTCAGTGATTTGAACGAATTGGATTATTAAAAAGTTTGTTATTTAAATTTAACGAATTAGTTTATTAAATTATTTTTATGCAATGAGAAATAAAATGTTTAAATTATGATAAAATTGTTAGTAAAATTTACTTCTACGCTTCAATATGGTTATTGTCGAAATGAAGTGAAGTTATTCCATTTTTGCCATTGCCAGCAATATCATAAATGTTTATAATAGATTTCAAAATGTAATGTAATAATTATAAATGAATTATCGAATTGGGGTAGGAGAAGGTTGGGACTACATTGTTTATTTTTTCAAGAAATCGTCCGAAATATGTAATATTTCCGAGTGCTTGACAAATTTGTAAATGTCCGCCGAATAGTACAAGTGTTGAGAATACAAAAATTATTACTTTTGTAAACGCGGAAGCTCGGTTGTTCGCGTCCTCGTGATGACCAGAAGCGAATTGACAACCAAAAGGCGACAGAATTTCCAGGAATTGTTTCGAAATTTAATTCCCTAAAATTTACGAGTCCACAAGCCTAGACGAGGTTTAATGCACCTCAACAACCTGACGCGAAAGACGCAAAAGAGGCAAAAGTGCGATACCTAAATCTAATAATACTTTAATATAAATAATAAATTGAATTATCGACGAAAGTATTGAGATTGTAAGTGACGAGTTGAGCGTTGTTGTAAGTAATACATTGATAATTGCCCGAGGAGATGCGCGTAAAGATTATTTTAATTGAAAGCAGCTGCAAAGTAATTATGATAAATATGAATTTGCCTGCAATATAGGAAGTAGGCCATCTTGCACGTACTTTCTGGAACTTGTGCAGTGGAGTTTTGCATTTAGGAAAGGTAGCCAATCTATTAGGATTATTATAGTAATGGCTTGAAATTACCCCATCCGAAACTCTTTTAATCTCAGTAATAAAATAATGTTTAAGCGGGCACAAATTAACGTGGTAAAAAAAGAAAGATGCGAAAGTGACTCATTAATTTTTAATAATGAGCAACTATATGACAATTATGAATGTGTGTCGTCGTATTTTGAAAGTCGAAGAGTCCTGTAAGGTAATTGGGTGTTGTACAGGTTCGTCGCGTTACATTTGGCCAATCGGCGCGCGCATATTGCTTAGCTACTCGTGCGCAGGCCATGCTCGACAAACAAATCATTTCAACATAAAGAGTCGCCAATAATTGTAAAAATATCAATTGCAAAATACATTGAAAAGAATATCGAAGGCAAATTTGTGCTTATGGGCTGGAGGCGGCGAGGCCGTAATGTTATTATTGTGTTGGCGAGTAGGCGTCTCGAGAGGTTCTTTATGCCTCGAGTACAGCATCGAGTGCCAAATAACTCACGTGGTGACTACGTATTTAATCCATTAATGAGTTGGCCGCATTGGGAGTGCATTGTATCGGTAATGGGCATGCATTTTATTCGATATAAATTTAAGCGCGGGGTTTCGTAAGATTTCGTAGGAGCGCGGACTTGGACGAGAAGTTTATGCTTGGCGCGATTTCGCTGGAAAGTCCTGACTTTTTGCAATCGTTCTTTACGGAGAAAATCTGAAAAATCGCACTCCCGGCTGTTATTTATAATAGAAAGGAGGTGACGACGGCAAGATATTTGTGAAAACCGTTTTTCAGCATCCCCGATCGCCTAAGGCTCCTAGCAAATCCAGTCGAGGCTGATGAACGTTATTGCCGCGGATATTTTCTACGGACGCCGTTGTCCCCCCCTCCCTAAGAGAGCGCCACCAGCCCCCACCGTCGCCCGGGCTCCGGGAGCGCCAGCGCGCAGCACGAGGAGAAAATGCTCGGGAAACTCGATTTTCCAGCGGCGGGAGGCCTGGAGCCGAGCTCCCGAAGGCGACACGCCTGCGAGGCCATCATCACCGGCTTCCTTTGACGGGGCAGGAGGGCTTGACCTTTGCACGCGCGGCCCCTTCGGCCAGGTAATCTCGGCGCGTGTAATACTTTCTGTAATTTCGCGGTTTGCAGGCGCGCACGTATGTTGCGGTGAGGCATAGGCGAGGCTTGATGAAACGATGGCGGTCAGAGGCCCGATACCGGGCTCGTTCTCTTTCTCCTCGCGTCACGATCGCCAGACTCGACTGCAATTGCGGTCGGCGCATTATCCGGCCCTCTCGCTCGCCCTTTTTGGCGGCTCCGATCATTGATTATTATCGCCCGAGGAGATTAAAATGAGCGCGAGCTTTTTACGCGCGCGCCGAGGGCACTTAAGAGCTTACCTATGCCGATGTAATGTCACGGATTAGCGCTCCGACGGACAATACTCGGCCTTTAATGCTCGGGGTTGAGGGGATTTATTATGCTTAGCGAGGGTGTTTTTATAATTGCCGAGATGTACGTCTGCTGTGCCGATAGCGCGCCCCCTCCCTCTCTCTCTCTCTCTCTGTCTATAAATAGCGATGCTCGCGAGGGCAGAGCTGGGCGGTGTGGGTCCCTCGCTTTTATCTCTCTCTCTCGCTTTTCCTCGATTGATTTCACTCGACGGACATTCACGATTACATTCTCAAAAAGCTCCATCCTCCTCCCTACTCCATCTCTCACTCTTACGTATGGGCATGGGTTGGACGCGAGGAAAAGAGTGGCAACGATCGCAAATAACTTGGGATGTGCCGGTAACTACGGCAGCCCGGCAGGCGCTATTTCAGCATTTGTTCACTACTAATACATCTACTTATCCTTCCCAATTATCTTAATATGAATCAGCGATAGTCCCTCCTATCGTTGATAAGTGCCTGACGGATTGTACACGGAGAAAACATTTGCAGCTGTATTTTAGCGAATTATTATGAATTGTTAAGTCGAGGAATGTCGTATCTCCAGCTTCGATAAGACGATTATCAAGGAGTTTAATTTTGGATAACCGTATATTTATTATAAATCTAGGAGTGCTCCTTGGAATTATGTGTATTATTTAATTAGCGAATGTGAGATATAACAGCGCATCGCATTATAAGTTATAAAAGTTAAGTACGCAGATAATTTGGCCGTGCAATTATAATCAGCAGGCATCGAAAGATGCCAGTACAATGATAAATTCTGTCTAGGAATTCGTTACGATATTTTTTTCTTAAAGAAAATGTCTAACGTTAGCTGGCAAGAAAAGTACATCGTTTTCTCTTTCTTTCTCTTTCTTTCTATTTCTTTTTCTTTTTATAGAATATAAAAGTGCAGATATTAGGAAATAGGTCGTTTCAGTACGCGTACGAGGTATCAAGCCAATTCCTTAATAATTTAAACAATTTTTAATTACAATCTACTGGAAATACTCATTTCTACATCTTATAAATATTTATTCTTACTCACTGATAAGATAATAAAAAATGTTAATGCCTTTAATGAGACGATTTAATGCTATATTGTAAATTGTTCGTTTCATCATATTACACAATATTATATATTTATTTCGTCTTATTGTGTTTGATGGAATAATATAAATGCATAGCCTGCGAGCTAATGGAATATGCGAAGCAAAGTTAGTAATATTGATTAATAAAAGTAAGCAGATGCAATGAAAGTGATATTTCTCTTAGTATGTTAAGTTTGACTTTCATTTCATTTTAGTCACCTTTTTCCCCTCTGTGCACAAAATTCCGATAAGCATGTACGAAAATTTACATTTTCTCGCAATATCTTCCAAGTTATATTGAGAAATGTGAATATCTTGTACCGGTCGAATAATGTTCGTTAATCAAACATTTAAAATGAGATCAACGACACTAATAAAAGTATCCCACCACCACCACCAAATCACTGGCATCGCTAATTACTCCAACGAATAATTGTGTACTTATTTTTTAGGGCGGGCACGATTAGCTCATAATGTGATATATAAGAGAGCAATAGCCGAAAGAGTTGCGATGTTATTACTCTCATTTTTATTATACAATATATATATATATTACTGCAGTGGCATCATTAAAGGCAAGCGAGACTTCCGCCAAGTTGCAATTGCATATATATCAGTCGGCAGTAATAGCAAAAACTCCAATAATAACAGCATCAAGAGACTTATAGGTATAAAGGCATTGCTTTCTTAAGTGAAAAAAAAAGAAAAAAAAAGAAAAAATAAATAAAGCGAAAAGGATATTGCACTGATTTATTTATTATCGAGAGAAAGGGAATATGATTGAGTTATGTCATTAAGTTTTATTTGCGCGTCCGAAGCATTATTTTCAATTAGAATATCGCATAATTTTAGATTCAGAGGTGCTATTGAGAATGAAATTGGTACTTGGCTGCATATCGAAATGACAGTTTATCGGAACATTATGCTCATATTTGACAATAATTATATGTTAAATATGGTTTTGCTAATGACGATTTTCAATAAATTTCGCCGCAATAATTCATAATGCTGTCATGTCTAAAGATATGTCATCGCGTGGGCTGTTAAAATATAAATGAAATCGCTTGAAAGGAAAATAACTCTATATTATATTCTTTGAGATTTATATGGCAATGTGTACGTCATAACATCTCTATAGTTAATTAGCTGAAAATAATTATAATTTATAAATTGATAGCTGATAAATCTGAATGTTCCCACTGACTCAATAAGCCGAGACAAAAATATTTTAATATAATACTTTCATACGGCTTTATTTACGTACGGCTAGGCGATGCCAAATAAACATTGAAATAAATCTCATCTACGCGCAAATCATTCATCATTGTGTTAATTTATTTAAACTATCCCGTATTTATTATAAAGGCTTGAAAGCAAAAAGCTGCTTCGAACTCTCCTAAGTAATTCAATACGTAGATTTATCAGTGAATTTCATGGAATCAACTCACTTGTTCGGTTTCTTAAATAAACATTTTTAATTCGATCTTTGCGCGTTGCACATCCATTAATATACATGTATGTATGGGAGCGCTTAAGGCATGTGTATGCGCATGTCGGCATTATTTTCTCAAACTTTAAAACTATTCATCGACATAAATATATATTTATAATTTGGTCAATTTAAAAAAAATTATACGTTTTTTCTTTTATTTATTTTTATGCGCATGCCGGCATTAATTTACGTAATTATGATCGTGTCTATGATTTTAATGGTTGGGCATAAGTGTCATCGTGATCGATTTTATTAACATCTTTAGATAATATTCTTTTATAACAATTCAAATTTGCAAAAACCTGTTGTTAGCAATATAATTTTATTCTTATTAAACATTAATATCTTTTCTTATATATATATGTCAATTTTGCTGTATTGCAATGTAAAAAAAAATTAAATTTTGTTTCATCAATAAAAATATTCCTGTAGACATTAAGGAAGTTTTTGTATTATATAATTTTATTATACATTTATTATTATTGTTCATGCAATTTGTTATAAAGTATATTGCTTCGTAATCTTGGAATAAAGTTTTATTGAAATTAGGTTTTAAGTTCATTCGAATCGCAATTGTTAAAAAAAAATGTGTACGCTTTGAAAAATTAAACAGTAGAATATATTTATACTCTTCCTATTTACCTTTGTTATTTAATCATCTGGCTATTGCCAGGCCTACTGCATAAATTTAAACATATAAGCTGCTCCGGATTTAACGGAACACTAGTTGGCAATGATCTCGACTGTCAAGTACAATTTTTAACCGATAGATAAATATGGCGATTTGGGCCTTAAATTACAGCAGTGATATGCGAGAAAAATCGAGCACAGTGTAGTGCAACAGTGACAACAGAGCTTCATTGTTGTTGCATTTGAAATTGCCGCGGCGAAGCCACTTTATTTGCTATCGCGTACGTGACATGTCGCATGACGTACGGAACATGTAGAGTGAGTCAGTGACACGTCCGTAGGCCTTCCGCTTGTGTAGGCATATAATTGGTGATTCACGATGCAGATTCGGACATGTTCCAATGCATCGTAAGTGCGAGTTGTCTTCCGGGTTTTCGTTGTCCTCCATACCAACTCTCGAATTAAAGCGTTAATTGCCAATTAAACTAATGGGACCTTAAGTGATTATTATGCGCGCGAAACTAGTTTTACATCAAAGCATTTTGAAAAACATCTTTTACCGAGTAATAGTAAGGAAGTGTACTTTCAAGTTCTGAGATGTCGATTCCATGATAATTTCGTTAAGTCAGGATATTTGAAAGTACGACCGAAGAAAGAATATTCCGCGTGTTTTTAGCTAACTTTAGGCGGTTAAAATCTTGAAAAAAAAAAATTACTTTTAAATATTACTAATAATAAAGAGACAATAAAAATGAGAAACTGCGATACGCTAAAAAACAATGTTAAGATTTTAAGTTTTTACGACGATTTACGAAATTTACCTCAAATGTAAGGAAAGTAAAATTTACGTATTCTGAAGTATTAAAACAATTTATAAAGAGATATTCTTCAATAGAAAAGCGTGTCTTTTTATTATTTCACAATTTAATGTCCGAAATATGTACAATTAAATTGATCTCACCTACGTTAGCGGGCAGTAAAATCACGTCACCATCACCAACATCAACATCATTATTATTGTTGCGTTTATTTCCGTTGTTGTTGTTGTTGTTGTTAACAGCATACACATATCATATAAATGCATTTATTTCATTTCATGCTCTTAATTTCCTTTAGTAGTTTTCAAATTTATACATTCATCGACAATTTATTTATTGATAAAACGCCGCTTCGTTAAATCTCAAATATAATAAAAACCATTTTTTATTCCTACAAAACTTGAAATTTATTTGATTTTGCACTCATTTATTTTATGGTTTCATTTTAAAAGGTTATTACTAAATTTGAATGCACTACATTGCTCGATAATAAATTAAATGCTTATGAAATAATGGCAAATGCAATTACTTTATATGTAGAGTTGCGAGTAATCCCATCAATTATTAATAAATAAATAAATTCGATACTAGTGGATAAAGAGTTGGTAAAGAAAAGTTGGTTTCAATACAAATGTAATTTCTGAGAGAAGAATGTCAATGTATGTCCAAAAGAATTCTTTTTTTCTCCTTGTTTTGTTTTTTCTTTTTCTTTTCTTTCTGCAATGCCTAAATTAAAACTTTTCGCGTGGAGTTGAAGCGATTGCATCTTCAGTGTGGCTTCTTCAAAAAATATATTTTTTTTTCTCGAAAACATTGCTCCCAGCCTTGCATTTATCGCGCCTTAGCCAACTTAGACAAAGTGTTTTTGAAATGCGTGAGGTTATCAGCAATACTCTCCAAGCCCATCGTCCGCCGAAAAAAAAAGCAAACAGAAAAGACAAGACAAGGAGCAACATTAACTGGACTCTTCTTTCACTGCAATTCACGCAATACATCTCTCTCGGGATGCTTGATGCGCTCGTAAGACGAAGCGAAAGAAAAAAACTGAGTCATCGGTGAATCATCGCGAGCAACACGGCCGCGTAACCATGAAAATTGTCGCCTTATTAGTTTAAAGACCTTTGAGGAGAATAATTATTGAAGGCTATGTGAGTCTATAATGTGGCGGTAGGCCGTGACGATCAGTGGGACGGTGTGAGATTTCCGGCAGAGAATGCAGTTGGACAGCATTTTTCCTGCCTTCCTTTTTCATTTCGGCTCCTCACTTCTGCCCCAATGTTATCTCGACTCTTATCTCGCCACTGTCCTGCCACGCGCTTACGCCAGTCGCGATTAGATAAGTGACACTTACGCAAAAAATTCGATTGCAGCAGTGTGTCGGAAAAGTTGGTAAACTAATTAAACTAAACGTCCGTATCTGCGTAAGTGCATCCTAAAATTGTCTCCGGCCACGAGAATATCTCGGGTTGATAATAAAATCGATTTGTCCGCTTCTTTTCGTGCTCGCGGTCGTTATTCCGTCAAATAATAATGAAGATTTTCAATTCTCAGAGCCGCTTATAACAAGTTGCGAGTTGAGAAAATATTAGAGGAAAAAACAATGGCTTTGGGCCATTGCTCACATTAACGATTCGTATTATTATGAGAGAGAGGGAGGGAGAGAGGGAGAGAGAGTTGGTGAGGGGAGGTGGGGTTGGAGAATCGTAGCTAGTTAATAGAATGGAAATGTACGGTATAATCGTTGTATATCGAGAAGAAAGAGTTATCGAGTTAATCGGATTCGATGTCGCATTATGATTTGCTGTTTCGTACCAACAATTCAGCTGTATACGCAGTTGAATGTCCTCAATGAAATTTTAATGGATTTTATTCAAAATGTGAGACCTTCGACCGACACCTGCGGTTAATGACCGAAAATTAGTTGCATTCCGCTCGAAAATAAGTATGCCACTCGCTTTATAAATAAGTATGAAGTTTATTATCACTTTTGTGTGGGATAATATTTTTTTTCGAGAAAATGTAAACAAATGAGCGCCGTTATTGGCAATTCAGTTAGCTTCCACTGCTCATAATAAACTCGTGAATATTCACTGGAATAGAACAAATCTGCTCATTATTATATTTAGCGGGGGCCATTTAATAGAAAGTATTATTACGTTAATATAACAAGAGACTTTTAGTTGGAGTGAATTTACCTCTCTGCCTACGACCAAATATTATCCCCATCTTATTGCATAATTTTACCAGCCAAATTGCATGCCAGCGTAATGTACGTGCGGGGAGGGGGGAGCTGAGGAGCGCGGTAAATAGAGCGGAAAATAAGTCGATACGATTGATAAATTTGTGAGAGAGAGAGAGAAAAGAAAAAGAAATGGACATCGAGGAGATAAGAGGGGAGAAGTCAAGACTAATATTATTAATGTCGTTACAAATAAGAGACAGAATAGCCTAGATGACAAATACGCAATTGCAAATAAATAACGGATGCTCCGGGAAGCATTAATTCCGGCACGAAGCTTTTATCGATAAGGCATTAAGCGCTACCCACTCGCGGCAATCGGTGCTTAAAGCGTGCAATGAATAAATATGATCAACTGTGTCGGGGCATCATCGTGTATTACGCGACAATGCCAATTCGCATTCGCGAGTCCCGGGTTCGCTGTACTACAAACGACGCAGCGGAGAAATGTCCGATTGGCCGAGCTACTCCACGAGCCCTCGAGCGTAATTGCCGCTCACTTTTTCTTCCATTATTAGCTATTCGATAATGAGAGGCGCATTATTGGCCACGATTCGCTTACCTCGGACGCTCGCGATTGCGCCGAGTGCGCGTGCGCCTTCACTCGTGGCTCCCGGAGCCTACGCGGCCGTGGCGGGCGGGTCGACGCGGTGGTGGGCGGGTGGGGGTGGGTGGCAGTGGCAGCGGCAGCGGCGGAGGGGGGTTTGTTGGCACGGGGTCATTCAATTTAATTAATGCTGTCCTCGCGGCCGTGTAATTAAATACGTACAAGTGCCATTATAAACTGGCCCGAGAGGCAGTGGCGGCGGTGGCGTTGCTGTTGCTGTTGCTGTTGCTCTCGCGTACGATGCGTTACACTTTTGTCGGCAATCGCATGAATCGCTAGAGGGGAATATTACTTGGCATGCTCGCCGCGCCAATGTAACTCATAATTATATTATGGCATTTAGTGGGGAGTCGTGGCCGAGTGTCCGCCGTTCGAGCGGTCAATTAGCCGGGATGGACGGGAATCGATCGCAGAATCTTCGCTGCCCAGGAAGGAATCTTAGAGCGATATTATTTGTATGGGGAATTCGGCGGTGTATGATAGTATGATAGCGATCGGCTAGCGGTCCGCGAGGGGGCATAAAACTTTTATTCCCTTCTTTCGAATGCGTCGGCCAGCGGGACGTGCCGACGCTGCTTCACTTTACATCTCATTGGCCAAGACGTTTCGCCCCGCATAATTGCATGCTTTATGAGGGCCAGCGGAGGTGTGTCAAGCGGCCTTTTCTTTCCTCGGGCTTCCGCGCGACTGCTTAAGCTTGGCGCTAATTATTGACAACGAGGTCATTATCATTGACGTAGAATTTTTAGTGGCTGCTCGAGGTGGGCACTCGAGATGTACCGGGCAACGGCCGAGCTCTCCCCTCCAATTGCGCCTCGCGAAAAACTTGGGCATTACTTTGCACTATTTTGCACTTGGCCGGGACGGCCAACTTTTAGATTTATCTAGTAAATAAAAGCCTCTATTTATATGCTTAGAGGCATTATTCGAGCAACGTAAGAGCCGAGTGAATATATTTCGCGCGCACTTCCTATCTACGGGCTCGAGGCATTAACTATAGCCAAGGCAATATAAAGTAAAGTAAGAGAGGCAGGTTTAAAAGGGGGTAAAATCAAAGTACGAAATCATTAGGAACAATACACGAGCCATAAAGCTAATATTGCTGGAGTGTAGGTACCGTGAGCTCTTATTAATCAATCTCGTAAATTACAGTTTATAAATAGAGAATTCAGCGCGCAATAACGAGATGCTGGAGGTAAGAGTTACGCTCTTGAGCGCATTTACGTACGCACGTGCGCTCGCTCCGTGTGCGCGCAGCGCCGCCGCGCGTTCCTCAAAGCTCGCGCACGACTGTGCAATAATGCAGAAAAAAGAGTACGAGGGCGAGAAGGAGAAGGCGTGGTGGTGTACGTACGTAGCCATCGGAGGAGGCGAGAATCCAATGAGACTAGACGGCCGATTAAATTTATGTATCCCCGACACGGGGCAACTCGAGATGCGCTCCTTCGACGCACGCCACTCGGAACTAATAATAATGAGAAAAAAAAAGGGTCTCCGGGGCGAGTAATGGGCTGCCACCCGCGCGGGTGGAACGGCAGTGCTCCTAACCGATCGGGCCCCCACTCGCTTTTCGGGGGGAGCGGCGGAGGGGGCCGCGCACGGTGTTATGTTGTCCCTTGTTATTTCGCGGGGATAATTGCGGGGGTTGCGCTTCGGGGTCCTCTCCCGCGATTTATCGGCGTGCGCGGCGCCGCGTTTCCCTGATTTCCGGTAGCGGCGGCGGCGGCGGCGGGGCCTCCCGCGCAAGCTCCTCTCCCCCTCCCCCACCCGACGACGACTAATTGCCTTCATTAGACACTCGGAGGGGCCGCGAACAGGTATCAATCTCCTTCGTGGCCGCTCATAAATAATCGAGTTAGCTGGGAGCGAGGCATTAAGCGAGGCTGATTGAGGAGCGGGCCCTCGAGGAGCGCCGGAGTCATTCGACTTGGAGGGAGCGACTCTTGGGCTCCTCCTCGCAGCTCCGTTGGAGCGGTGTGTGCCGTTGACCGATGGGGAGTAATAACCCGGCGAACGCGTCGCTTAGCGTATTTGATAATGGCCGCACAAGAGTCCGGTTGTCGGGTTTAGCGGAGGTTGCGGAAGGCCTCGAGCCTCTTTTATGGGCTCTCGAGTATTCGAGGGTTGCGTTTGGGTCCGTTGGGCGGATGGCGGTGGGGATGTGGGAGGTGTAGCCGCGCACTGTTGCCGCTGATGTTGTTTTCGCTGAGGTGGTTGGCGAGGGCAGGCGCGAGAACAGGATTGCCGGGGCACGAGGGGGGGAGTGCGAGCTCGCAACGCTAAAGGAAATAGTCGGCGATGCGTGGAGCGTTCTTCTTGGATCGCGGGAGGAGTGGAGTCTCGGTGTAGTGGAGGATCGGTCGTCTCAAAGGAATTGAGAATACTTGGCCGACTACTGCGAGATGTCACTGTTGATTTGGCGGCAATTGGCGGCGATCGGTAGGCAATACGTCGCTTACACTTGGCGGTCGAGGGAGGGTGGAGGAGGAGGAGGGAAATTTTGTGCACCCTGCAGTGGAGGTTAGATATCGTTTATTGGTAGGCCTTGGAGCGGGAAATTTGCCGTGGCTGGAGTGCGCGAGGCTTTTGTAATCGCATATTATTTACCAACATTTATAAATAATAGCATCGGCTAGGTATTACCTGCGTTTCCTAATCACATATTCGGGCTGAAAAATCAATAAATTCTGCCGTGGTGTAATGCACGAGAGTGAATAATAGAGCCACGAATAATGTAATGCAAAAAGCTACTATATCGAGGTTTTTTTATAAAATATTAGTTGAAATGCTGAAATACCGTTTAAAAGGACTCCTTTGCTTATCACTTATTGCTCGTTTTTTCTCTGCTCATCCTCGTTTTCATTTAGCGCCTGACTTCTCACGCATTGGTCGATCTTATTTATTTCGAAAGCTCCCGCCGACTTGTGCCAATTTATGGACGGGCGCGATATATTTAAGGAAATATATTTAACAAAATTCATTAGGAGTTTTTTGATTTTGAGAATGCGATCAGCTAGTATAAAGTAAGTGGGCCATATAAATCGTCGGCGCGACTCTTTGTAAATGAAATTATCAGCTGCCGGCTATTTATTGTACATGTGGAAAATGCAACTTTTGACTCTATAAACAGTGGGATAGTCAATTTTTCCCGCATGAGGGAAATGAAAAGTACTAAAGCGAGCCACGGCATTTAATTTAGCCAATTAATAATTATTTATGCTACGAGAGTCCTCGGGGAATCTCAATGCGTTACGTAACACACACACACATTATTGATATTATTGGCATTGCGGATAGATGGCTCGCGTTTCCTTATAGTTTTTAATTCTCTCGAGGCGAGGATTTATTTATCGTTTTATCGAATTTTGGAGCCGTTTTATTGGCTTGGCGCTCAAAAATATTGTATAATAATTTAATGTTACGTTAGCCCACAAGTGTTACGACCATAAGTTATTGCGTATAGTGCCTTAACCGGGTAGTTGTAAATAATATTAAAGATAGCGAACGAGAGAGAAGGGAAGAGAAGCGGGCGGGGGGAGGGGAGGGGAGGCAAGTTTATGATTCATATATAAGATCTCGATCAATGTTAATTTATTTTAGACGTGCCTCTTTAAGTACTCTGAACTTGAACAATAAACTGTACAGAGTACATTTTCTTATCGCGGGCGCGTTCGCGGATAAAAGTCGCCAATAAAAATCGTTAAAAACGACAGTCGTATAAATAATAATTGGCGTGTCTTTTAGCGATTAGGAGTGATAATTTTGAAAACAAATAAGGAGAGGCTGCCTCTCTCCCGCGGGCTATTATTCATGTAATGCGCCCGTGAGCCTATCGTGTAATTACAATAAATCTATCGCTATACAGTTGTTACTACATATGTGACATATTAGAATGTGTAATAGACCGAGTGGCTTCGGCTGGCGAGTGCACTATTAATAATAAGTCATTAGATTAGTTACTCGTTTGTTAGCAAGTAGTCTCGCATTACAACAGCCAATGGATATGTAATCAATGACGCACGAGACTAACGGATTAACCTTTTCTTTCTCTCTCTCTCTCTCTCACGTTTCCTTCAGTTAAAACCGACTAATTACATAGGCTCTAATTCACTAATTTGTTATTTTCCGAGGATCGTTATTTCTATAATACTTTCTATAATATGGGCTCGTTGAGCGAGACTCGGCTCGAGCGATTAGCCCATTATGTCAATGCCAATTATTACGTGGCGCAATTATAATGGGAGGTATAGTGCAAGTAATTCGGGAGGGCAAATTTGAACAAAAATTTGTTTCCCCCAATTATATCGAATTAATGTGGTCGGCGGTGGCGATTTTTAGGACAGATTCGAATTGAGCGGGGCAATTAATTTTCAAGTATCCATTAGCGGTCGCGGCCACTCGGCCCCTCCCATTATTTATTTGTCACTTTGGCACAGGGACGATAAAGCGTGCGAGTGGCGAAAAAATTAGCCCCAGTCGACTTAATCATTTCCAGCGAAATTCATCTGTCCGAGTGTCGGCAGGAGCAGCCACTTGCCTCCATATCTACATAATATGGCGTAATTCACGGCCCCGGGAATGCCGCCAATAAAAAACAGCCTCCCCCCCCCATTCTATTTCATTTGCTCGATGATAGTAAAACACTTTGGAGGAGAGGCTCGCGGGCGCAAAAGCACGGGACTGGCCTATAAACAATGAGATAGCGGTGGTTGGGGTAGGGATAGTTGGCCGGGGCCAACCTCGACGTAGTAGCCTCCCTCGATAAGAGGACATGTACTTTCGCGTCACGTGTCGAGGTCTCTCTATTCCGAGTCTCGGAAGGGACTTTCGCGACTTTTTTCCCGAGGACGAAAGAGACCAGGGAAGCGGCTGCTGCTAATCTTAGCCATGCGCGCTCGGGAATTAAGGGCTCTCGGATTGACTGGGCAATTGGCAATTATTAAGGCGACATTCCTGAAGGGCCGTCAAATTTCTCGCTTAATCCCGGGGCTCTTGTGACAGATGTGGCCCAATAACTTCTTGGGGATAACGTCTCGCAATAGGGGAGACTAATTGCACGGCGTCTTGTTGACTTGGGAGGCCGGACGGAGCCTCAATTTTCTTCTGCCCGGTGATTATTGCAATACTCCACGGATCGTTACGATTAGTGTGCACGCGATGCCTCATTTCGCCCAACAATGCCAGTAACCAATAGACAATCAATTGGGAGTCTGTAAAGTCAAGTCACAGGTCGATTGTCGCTCTCTCTCTAAGATAACCGCTGGCATCTGGCTATTAATCTGACGAGCTTTGGCCCACAATCAGCATTCAGCCGCATAAATTTCTACTCCCAATATTGCTATGCGGCTTGATTTATTAATATTAATTTGGGATTGTTGCCGATGCAATGGAAATTGATTAATGACAAATGCATATTAAAGTAATGTTAATCTCGTGCCGTTTATTAATCGATTAATGCTAAGGGTGGGGCCAAGTGGCCGCATTTGACTCTCCTCGGTGCCCAGTCAAGTAATAATCAAATTTAATATTAAAAACTCCCCGCCACGAGATTCTACGTGGCTAATATATAAAATAATACAAAATAATACAATAAATGGTCTTATGGCTGTTTCAACAATTGGCGCTACTCATTATCGCGAGAAGATGGCCTCATCGTGTCGCTCGTACATCACAGGACACATATGCTGTTGCCACATCTTTGACACACTTTTTTCTCTCTTCGCTCTCCTGTAATTTATTAGCACACAATAGAGCTCGTAAAGTGCTTATCAAAATTATCGATAATAGTATAATGTCGGCGAGGCGAGTTGGCTTACTATCGGATATCGATCGAGGCTCGCGGAAAGAATGAGAGACATTGAGCTCGCCACAAGCCGAGCCGTTACGATCCTCAATTGGTAATAGTATGCCTACGAAACAAGCAAAGACAACAACAGCAAGATTTAATTTCACTGGCAAATGCCAAGCTCGTAAAAGCGCTTAGTTGCGTCATCATAATCTTGTCTCCCAGGTGGATCTGGAGTGCCTCGGTCGCGTCACAATTCCGAGAATTGTTTGTCGTCAATTTCCTGCCGGCCTATGCCGTTTACGAGTCTGGGTCGTCGCGACCCCCCACCCCGACCGTCATTAAAATATACGTATGCTTATACACACACACACACATATGTATGTGTGTATATGTATGTGTGCATTAATTCGGAGCGGGCAGTGGGTTAAAGCCTAGCGCGGTCGTTGCCTCCTGCGAGCGACTGCGATAACACAAAGTCGCGTGCGTTGCCGTTGTACTTTACACCGAGGCATGCATGCACTCACCTACTAGCTCTTTCGCTCCAAGCTTTTCCTCGATTTTCACCTGTGTGACTCTCTCTAAGCGCAAGAGACAACAAAACACATGGCTTTTCGCACGCGGCTGCCAATATTTACAACAAGTGCCGGATAAAGTGTTGCGCCAAGTCCGAGGAAAAAGTGATCTGGATGTCCTTGATTCGGCTCCAGGGTGTCACCAGACTGTCACCTCATTTGGGATTCAAGCGTTAAATGCACCAATGCGTAATATGCTTCTGTGTGACACGGTTTTATCAACTTTATGCGTCTCAGGAACGAGCTGGTTACGCGCTTTTTCCAATGCCACATTATGAGCGCAATGCTAAGCTCATTTCTCATTGATAAAATGATCGCTGTCATTTTATAAAATACGAAGCAGACACTTTCAATTCTTTTCATTGGCAATAATAGTACTAAATCACTATCGCGGCAAAGTGTTTTCATAAAATTTTACAGTAATTCTATTAAAAAGCTCGGCCAAAGATATGTTCATCAATTTTCAATTAATTATGACCACCAATACTAATTACCAACCAGATGAGCCTCGTGATTTAATACGCTTAAATTGCGTTTAAGCGAGGCGCTTTATAAGACAATAAAAGAAAATGAAAACAGTGCCTAGTCAAGAAAGTTTAATCATATAGAAAAAAAAAGTGTAAAAATATTTCTTTTTTCATGATCATTTTTATAACTACGATGAAAATTATAATGATTTATTGATAAATACTTGTTTGAAAATATGACCTCACCGTACTTCTTTCGTATAAATTCGTATAAATAATATCAATGATTGTACTTTTTATTACGTAATAAGTGCCAATAAATGTTGGAGCCAAATATTCTTCTGTATCGGAAACTGCATTAGCTTATTGTTAAATTGGAAGAATAGTTAATTGTTCATAAATACTCGATTAATAATTGTTAAGTGAATTGAATTGAATTCAGTTATTGTCTGGATATGTTATAAGACTCGTATTTTTACTTGCATATAATTTAAGTGAAATAATGGTAGTTTAATGTTTCTTATCGTGACTTCATACTGATTTATTTCCCGTTATCAACGAATTCGCTGTAATTTAGCTGTTACAATAGATAAAAGTATGAGTCATCCAAATGATTTCTCATTATTTATTAATTTATATTACTTCATCTTGGTAACGATTATCAATGTATAAATGTAGAATTTTGTTGAAAAGTTTTCGTCACCTCTTTATTGAAAGTTTGGATTAATCGAGCATCAATATAATCTTCAAACTAGCACAATACACATGTTACATTAACATTTCTTCGATAGATTCACCATACCTTTTTCATTTTTTTTAATTCGGAATTCAGTTTTTATGCCGAAAATTTCAAATAGCTTTCACGTAACGAGCTTCAATATGCTAATTAATGTTCATTTATGTATAAATACAATAATTGTTTGTTTGGACATTTCTCTATATGCATGTACTTACAACAGAAATTATGTTCTTTTTTCTAAAAATAATTTTTCCTTCCAGATTTTACTTTGGCAGTCTGATTTTTAATGCCTCTATTATTAACGAAGCTGCTTAAGATTAAAAATAATAAGCAATTTTAGTTTTTAATGCAGCAGTAACTGGAAGATTTTATTATCCCTATAATTTTTTAATAACGTGTACATTTTTTAAATTGACCTATCAAGATATGTTTCTCTCTCTCTCTCTCTCTCTCTCTCTAAATATACGATATAAATTAAAATTTAAATATCAACTAATTTCAATTCATAAATGTATTTTGAGTTTTTCTCTCTTCTTCTTTTTTTTATAAATGTTTTTATAATTATGTTGCTATTTAATTTTACAATATACGATTAATCGTTAATTTAGATTAAATAAATGGAGCCTTAATACGCTTATAATTATTTTTCATTTAGCTTTGTATACGGCTAGCACTTGATATGGAAGTGCATGATTACGAATTTACACGGACGCTGATCCGTATATGTGTAGACCATCTGTGTAACAGAGTATTCTTATTGTATAATTCTATTCTATTACTTGGCTAAAAATGAGAAAAAAGGAATTTATAGACATAATTATATTTAATAATCCGGGACTATCTAATAATCTTTTACTTTATTAACCTACAGTATAGCAAGCATATACAATGTTTGATTATAAATCCACTTTATAAACTTTACTTCGTCGGGCGAACATGTAATGTTATTAGATTAGTTCTCCTATATTCGTATATGAAATAAAGATTCGATGAAGTCGTTCTTTTATAATTAAAGATAATTAAGTGCAATTTTCGCTGCGCTGTCTTATTAATAAATAGTATGTGCATTGTAATGATTTACTTGAAAATAGAGTTGAGCGTATTTTTTAAAATTTATAATCAATATCATGAGGTTGCTAATATTTAAATATTCACGATTAATTTCTTTTATTTGGATAATGACACGTCGTACGTTAAAGTAAGCATCATTTAGTTATCTGTTAATTTTAATGTCTACTATAAATGAAAATATGCAAAAAAACAAGCAAGTTTTAATTAACTTGTTTTGACAGAATTGTGCTTTCAATTACTTTTTCCATTAAATCCTTTATATATAAATGTTATATCGCATGAAAATAGCTCTCGAGCTGAAAATGTTCAACGAAATAGTCTTTTCGTATTTGTTTTACTAATTGACAGTAACAATTCGTGAGATTCGTTAACTCTGTTTATCAAAATTGGGAGATAAATTTTGTACAATACTTTGTTTTTATTCGTGCTATTTCAAATGGAGTATTACAATTATAAAAGAAAGAGTACTCTATTTTGCTAATTAAATAACGAAATGGCGAGAACTTTTAATTTTTAATAATTATAGCCATTTTTATACCTTATTTTTATACCTCACTTATCGCTCATTATTCATAACATTATTCAACTTTCTCGATATAAGAATATAAATTTTGCTTTCTATATATATATATACATTTTCAATAAAAAGTGACTAGAATTGAGATATTATTATATTTACATTATTCATAACATTATTCAACTTTCTCGATATAAGAATATAAATTTTGCTTTATATATACATTTTCAATAAAAAGTGATTGGAATTGAGATATTATTATAATATTATTATTTTACACCAAATTGTACTTCTAATTGACAATTCAAATAAGATCTTTGCCATTATCGGCTAGATATAATAAATTCAATTAAAAGTATGTAAAATTCATACCACTAATTGCAATTCATGAGAAAGTCATCATATAGAATATAATATCGTTTTTCAATTAGTGATTATATGATTTATGGATAAGAGTTTTTATTATTTGTTTTTTGCAAAGTCATACCTAATTTAACTGCCATCAAACATTGTAAAATGAATAATCAACGTTTCATTGATTATGAAAAATTCCTCTGGCCTTTAATAATGCTTGGCGGGAAGGAAAAAAATTGTAAAGTAACATTCGCCTCATTAAAACTATCAGTCCATAATGCATGGGAATGTAAAAAGTTATCAATAATGCCATTCGTATACTTTATTCGAAAGTACAATGTATCTATTATTGAGTTTTCAGCTTAATTTGCATGAGCCATTTGAAACATGCCAAAACATGCGCATATCTTTCGTGCATTATTCGCGTCATTGTAGCGTCGCGACGAGCAAATCGCAAGCGCTCCAAGTGTGTACGGCCCCATCGGTCTGCTCCACCCCCCCCCCCACCCGCAGTTTCTATTAAAATAACCAACAAAACAAATCGGATTAATCAGTGGGAGGGGTTCGGCCGGCCTACGACCATTATCAGAGCCGAGGCACTTGTGCGCGCGCGCGCTCGCGCGCGCGAGTGACGTTGCACGTTACGGCGCAAGTGCAAATTCACGTTTATGCGCATCGCGTACTATTAAGCGAGAATATATAGTATCAGTTTGAGCTGAAAGTGGCGTATCGCTGCATTGGCCGCTCGATGTGTTGATTCTTCGTCTTGTTGGGCATTAAAATAGTGGCAAGTGGCCTTTTGATTGGAACAAAGGAAGTTTATAAGGAAACATAACGAAGCCGAACTGCGTTGCGCTTAAAGGCAATATATGGGACACTGGATTCCTAATGACTGATTTATCGACGTGTGAGGGCGATTCTTTTGCTCGCGAGTCAAAAAAAAAGGCGACTTTACGCGACGTAGTAGTAGTAGTAGTAGTAGTAGCCAAGAGACTCCCGTTATTGTATTATGCATCGAGAGAAAGAGAAATTATCTCGCTTAACGTCAATCTCGTGAGTCAGATTATTAATAATGCTCTCCTTTTTTTTTTGCACTCAAACACTCCTTATCTTATATCGAGAAATTGTTTCTTTGTGTAAAAACTTCTTATTATGATTAACTAGACATCCGTATCCGATTTTTAATAATATTTTTACGATGAGTAAGCCACTGGGAAGGATGTAATAATGTAATCGCAAATGAGCTCGTTCCTAAGAATATGTGTATCGCCAAGTTTGCGCCAAGTCGACAGGGAGAGAGAGAGAGAGAGAGAGAGATTGACACTTGGCTGGCAAATCTGCGGCGATTGCGAATCACTAGATCGAAGAATTGTCTTTGTGTTTAATGTGCGTCATTTGCAATGAATCTTCTTCCAAGATTAGGCTCAGTGCGCACTCGGATAATTTCCAGGCCCCGGTGACTTAATTACGCATTCGACTTGTCGATTATGGTGGAGTGAATGCCGATTTGGAGCCGCGCGCACTCGACGCACATCCAAAAATAATTGAATGCACGACAATGGCGACAAAATTATATTGACCTTCGTCCCCGAGCTACATACCGCTTTCCATTATTCAATTTCTCCGAATGCACGAAAATAGAACGCGCACAGTGCTAAACTCGAAAGAAATAAAAGAAAAAAATTTGTTTATATTTTCAAGCTTTTAATTTCGAACGCAGATAATGCAAGACCACTTATTCTTATAACGCTAATATGCTTAATAAGGATGTCCAAGCGTGTCTCATTACACGTGTCATCACATATGAATATACATAGAGCAAAGTGCAAGACGCAATTACCGTGAGTTTATCTTTTTTCCCCGTGAATCATCCTATCATTTTAGCATTTCAATGAATGCTATATCTGGGTTTATAGAGCTCATACTTCTATTTCGTCTTATCTCCCAATGCGCTCTTTTTATCATTACATTTTCACTTTGTCTTTGCTCGCTCACCAATTCTATTTCCCTCCACTATCCATCCACCGCTTCATCAGTATCAGATGTCCCCGTAATTACAGATTGTATTAACTTTCTCCCCGCCTCGATTATTACTAAACTTGCGAAAAACTCACCATCCCCACTTTTATTCCCTCGTTATTTGCCTTTTCACGAGCATTATCATCCCTTAGCCATCCTTATTACCATTACCATCCCCGCAGGCTCTCTTCGATACTCCACTTTCCAGCAGCATTGCCCACCGTATTACCCAAGCCCAACGAATTCACCCCCCCCC
>JAPYYT010000580.1:0-44962 GCA_030522565.1 Ceratosolen corneri
GTTAGAGGGGGGAAGGAGTGCTATATCGTTTGGATTTTGATGATTTTCTAAACGTTAATACAATTGGAGAGTTTCGTTAGCGAACGGAATCTCGAACAATATTGTTCTAATGAAATACCTCATCACTCATACTCTTCTACTGGCCAGTATAAGTATAAAACAGCATATATTGGTACATTATTGTGCACTTATTTGTTTCTACAGTTTTTTTTAATTTTATTTAATAACCTAAGAACTGTGTATAATTAAAATATTCGATATTATATTTCAACAAATTAATATTTAAGTGATTAGAGTAACACGTATTATTCAGTGATGTTTATGAAACAATTAAGGAATTCAAATAGATTCTTTCGAGGTTCATGTGAAATAAAAATTATTAACCAACAGTCTGTATACGAAAATTAAACATTGCAGTTGACTAATCTTAAGTATAATGCGAATTTATAATGCGAATAGTTAATACATACTATACAATTTAATAATTTTAGTAGTCTCTCATATTAATAATTATATTAACTTAACAATGCTCTATCCTCAATATACATTGATATTGGGACAGATAGCATTATTTTATATTCGAGTGGATCAATTTTTAATAATCTACAGTACTGTATTTAATACCAATTATTTTTAAGTGTAATGTGCTTAGATTTATAATTTCAAGTAATTTAAGTTTTTGTTAATCCTGATTTACAAATAAATTAATTATCTACTTTAAAATCTAATTTCTCAATCTTTAACATATTCGACATATCGATTATCGATAAATGGAATATTGTCGTGATCTACAATAAACACTCAAGATCTTATTGCAGAACTTGGAAATTTATAAATAAAAAGTGTACTTAACTTTTCTACGTATTCTATCCTTCATTTGTAGCTTTAATTTAATTTGATAAGATTACGCGTTTCATTGTTGTGAAATAATTTTTGAAAATGCTATTAAATCTAAAATTTAAGAATTTATTATAAAGAATGACTATTCACTTTACATTTATTTTTAACGAGAAGATTTTTGTTTCTTAACTTAAAACAATTTAAGAAACAATATGATTTTAAAGAAAATGCAAACTTATATTATTAAACCATTACTTTTATAATAAAAAAAAAAAGTAATTAAGGACTGATGTAAAATATTCATTCAAGTTACATCAACTTGTCTCAATAACTTGGTGTATAAGTATTTGATAAAAAAAAAATTTTAATTAATTTATAAAAAGTAATAATTAATAATATTTCATATTTTAGAAGATTATTTTCTGTAAATCTGATATTAGAAGAAACTAACGCTTTAGTTTTTTCATTTTCTGTTTGGTACATTTATGTATATATATTTTATTATTTTATTAAAGTAAATTTAAATGCAAACAAATATAAGTATTCCTCATTACTGTTAGTAAAAGACTGTCGTTTCTATTGAAAAAAATTCTTTAAAAATTTCTCTTTAACTGAGTTCATAAATATATAAGTAAATAAATACGTTAAAAATCATTAAATCTACTGTTTTAATTATAAAATAATTATATACGTAATTCATAAGACTTGCATACATTAAAATGTTATTTTAAATTTTAAAAACAAAATTGATTTAAAATTTATATACAGATAAATAATGTATATGTGTGCACATATACATTAAATATGCACGTTATTATAAATATTATAAATACATTTGCTGAAGTTACTATAAAAAATTATTTTTCAAAATATATATGTAGAATTAGATGGGTAACTTAAAAACATAATCTATAAATTTTTCTTCGTAATACCATCAAAGTACTTGCAATTAAAATTTGTTACTCTGCTTTTTTGTTCAAATTTTTACATAAAATAATACTTTAAAATTCACATTACTATTTAAAGATTACTAAATGATATTATTTGTTACTTATTAGGCAAATACTTTTCAACGAACATAAGTTTCACGAATTTTTACATATTATTCATTATATATTTGCTGAAATATGATTAAATTTGTTATTTTTTAATAGTAAATATAAAATAATATTAGAATAATAGTTAATGTTTAATCAAGTGTGTGCTGAAACAGATCTAAGGTAATTCATATTTGTAAGAAAAATATTACCTATTACACGAATAATTATTAGACTAAAAAGTATTTCCAAATCTCTGAAAAATATTCGATATTTTATGATTTTTAATGATTAATCATTTTATACGAAGTAAAATAACTTTCCATCGAATACATTTCTATTATAAGAATCTTCTACTCTAATTTATATTTATTAAAACAAAGTAATTATATATTATTAGATGTAAAATATATAAATATTACACTACTTCAATTGAAATTATACTTTTGTTCAAATTATGTTTAAAATTATATTCTTCAATAATTAAAAAGTTTGTACTTTCAATTTTATGAATATATGAATAAATATATGAATTAAACTTTGAACAATAATTTAAATAAAAATGCGTGTAAAAACCATTATTCAAGTGAATAAAACTATTACTTCAATGGTTACATCAGATGTAGACGTAAAATAAAAAAAAAATTATTAGAATGAGTCAATTTCTATTATATGGACTCATTGTAATACAAAGAACATTATCTAATGATTATATTACGATAATTTCTTCTACGTATTATAAAAATCACATACCAAAATACAAAAAAAGCTTCTCGCAATTTATAATATCAAAGAAAAAATTTTAAATTGTTTCAAAACACCATAATTTTTTTCTATTGTATCACTGCTACGCTCGATCAGTCTTGTTAATTAATAATAATACAAAAAAAACTGCTGTTTCACGGTCCAAAAATAAAAGTGCAAACTCCGAGCCAATGCATTATTTTCTTACATTATTAACACATATAACATCTCTTATTCTTTAGAATACGCAATATTATCAATTTATTTTTTATCGTGCCTATTGTGTCGCTGCTTGTTACTTACATAGATTTTATGATTTAATGCTAAAGACGGAGAGGCTTGCAGGAAACAATTCATGGATATAATTCTCAGATCCTGTGAGAATTTAACTTTTCTTTACTTATTATAACATCGACGAAGGTAATGACGATAAAAGAAGTCGTACACTGTTCATTACTTTTTCATGTAATTCGGATTATGCACTTTGTATATAGTTTTTTTTTTATATTTAAGTGGCCGGATAAACATATATATAATATTTCATATTTTTATATCATTATTAATTAGTTTAGATTTAACATATGAATTGCATAATTGTATTAAAATTATGTTTTTGGCATTAAAGTATTAGATTGTGAAGGTATAATGATTTAAATAATGAGTATTATAATGTGTAAAATTTATACTGAGTAATTAAAGATAAAACATAAATAAAACAATGGAAAGAAAATTTTTCGTATATTGACGTATAATTAATTTTTATCAGCATTATGAAAATAAATTGTAAAATTTATGTTGATATTAAAAATAAAGTACGATTAATTTCGAATATTTTATTTCACGTATTAACATTAAATTGATACAAAAAAAAATACAAATTTAAGCAAATAATTAAATTTTATTACAAAATATTGTATACATTTAATGTCGATGTCATATAATAAACATTTTCATTGATAATCTAAATATTTTTTAGTATAACATGAATTTCGAAAGATAATTAAGTTTCTGATTACAGTTCTCAAAGGTAATATATTTCTTTTCCTTTATTATCATGGAAAAATAATTTCTTAGCTCAACATAGGTTTTATATATTCGAATTTTTCTTTCTTTCTTAATAGGTAATTAAAATTTTTTATTACATTTTTTAGATGAAAAATAACACGTATTACATGAATATATAGCTTTACTTACGTTTAAATTTTAGGATCGAATTCTAGAATCGAATACTTTGACTGATCGATAATTTATGAGTTCACTTATAAATTCAAGTTCGCAGAATAAAATGATTAATTTTTCTATTACATTTGCATATTTATATGTTATATTTTGTATGTCTGTTGTGTGCCAGTCAGAAATTTTTACATGAAAATCTAATATTCCCTTAGATTCGGTGAAATTAAGGAATGCTCGTATAAACTTAATTTTAAATTCAAAAAAATAGATTTTGATAAAAATTTTGTACTTAAAGTCGTACTAAAATCTATATCCCTAATCCATATGATTAAACACAGTTGCAATTATTTAATGAAAAGCATGTAAGGTACAATTTAATAATGCTATAACTCTTTATCTACAATGTTCAATTGATGTTCGTTGAAATGATAATGTAATACGAGCAAATCACATATCATTTCATACGATTTTGTTAATTGTTAATAATGAAGATTATAAAAGATTATAAAGGGGAAGATACTAATTTAAAAAAAATTGTTACCTCAATCAATGCTATAATCAGAAGAATAATCGTAATAATGTTTTACCGTTGTCAAATATAATAATAAACTTCATATCTGACATAATATATCTATTTATGTAATTATCAGATTCTCTATTGTTGTTGCACATTCTGTTATATATTCACGATTATATGATTCTTATCTTTTTACGATAAAGTGAATTTACGAGCTTTAATGCGAATTTGTATATAAAACCTCTTATTTTGTACTACAAGTAAAAATAAGACTGTAGTTATCTGTACATTGGACTGTCTGTAAAATTCTGCCATTTTTATATTATATTTGAGGATACTTTGGAATTTGGCAAGAAATTACATTTAACATGTATTTATTCAAAGTTTTAAAAGGTGCACATAATTAAAGAAAATGGTTTAAATATTTTTCAAAACAAATGGATCGATGGGATTAAAAAGATTGAAGATTTTGCAAAAGGATCTATCTAACATATTTTAGCATGAGACCTGACGATTAAAATTACAAACTTTTAAACAGATATATTGAAATTATTTATTTTCGTTTTATCAATTCAAATTAATTGCTTTACGAGGGCATACGTTAAAAATATTATAAACAATATATATGATAGAAACATGTTCACTTTATTCCATAAGGATATTTATATGAAAATAATAAACTCCTTAATTATCTTGCGGTAAATGTTAAATAACGAGAAAAGTATGTATTGTGCTACGATTAATTTTTAATTATGTTTTGTTTATAATTTGCGTTGTTTCTGCGAATCATGTGATTATATTTCAAGTTTAGAATAATGGTCTTGAAATTGCATTCATAAAAATTACAAAAGAAGTTTGCTTTGATTCGGACGTAGAAAGTTATTCATTAATTTATTGAGATATTTGAGAAAAATATTAACAATAATTATAAATTCATTATATAATTTCCATTTACAATATAATAAATTAGTATTTTCTCTGACGCTTTTCTTATCGCGACAATAACAAAATTTTACGGATTTACATACAGGTAAGAACATTTTTAATTAAAAAAACATTCAAAAAACTTTTTACCTAGGCATTATTTTACATGTAATTGGAAAAAAAAAAAATCTCAAATAATTACGTTAGTGTGCAAATAAAATAAAATTTTACGTAAGTGAATTATTATGTTGAAGTTAATGAGCATATTAAATAAAATTAATTATTATAACGCTCGACTAATATTTAATTATGCAGGCATTTCTTGAAAATATTTATGACATCTATTCTTTAATAAATCCCAATGATCGCTGTATATTTACAACTAATTGAGTCCACAATCTTGATATTATTATCCTGTATTATCTTTATTTTTTGCTATTTATAAACAAGTAGTAAAAAATATTACAACAGGAGAGAAAACGATATCAGTTTTACGATAACCTCAAAGTTTTGTCCTCAATATAACATTTAATACTCTCCATTTTCGACGCAATGGCGATATTCCTTGTCTATTATTATATCATTATTGTTGACTGCATAGACAATACTAATTTTTCCGCGGCAAGATATTGAAAAATTAATTTACAGTGTAAGAGCGTAAAAATAACTAAGTTGCGAAGAAAAATTTTCTTTTCCTCTTATTCTCCAGAGCTGTGATAAAAGTAAAAGATAATCAAATGGAATATTAAAAAATATCGAATATTCTAATTTTACTTGTTAATTGGCTTAATATAGTAATTGAATTATTAAATTTCTATTTCTCATTTCTTCGTATAACTCTTATGTCGCTTTTTAATTTTAATGTACATTCATTTCACAATAATTGTGAAAGTATAACGAACAGTTTTGTTGCAGAGCTAAAAAATTATTCACCATGATATTTGAATTGATATTAATTGACAAAAGTCGATACTAATTGACATATGAAAATTAAAAATAGTTTTAAGTAGTTACCTTGAATCATAGTGTAAATTGTTAATATTTTTTACCATATTGGAAGTCTGATTTGTTTTAACTTCCCATTTAAATGGCACGTGTTTATTTAAAAATGTTTTTCATTTCTTGTACTGCCATGAGAAATAAGTGTAGTTAGAAGGAACTTGAAAAAATCATTAGGATAAGATCTTTATATAACTGGCCGTGACTGAACTTTTCAATAATACCGACAAATCATCAAAAAATACATAAAAATTATTTATATCAAACCAATAACTAGACAATTATATCGATTATAATTGTATTATAAAAAAAATACATTAAATTAATTTGTAACGAAATTTATACAAAGTATTATAATGGCTTAGATTGAATAAATTCCTATTAGATCTTACATAGATTAAATTCAATCTTTGGTTATGCACCCAATAAAGATTCTCCCAAGTTATTTTTTCGTCGTGAAATGTATTTAAATTTTTTATTTTAATTGACTCTTTCAAGTCTTTAATACGCGGAATAAAAGCTTTATAGTAATTATGTAAATTACTCTTAATATATTTGTCAAATTGTAAATGTGAAATTATAATGTATTATGTACATCATACTAGGAAATAAACATATTCAATTGTTAAATCATCATTTCTATTTGCCATAACTTTTTAAATTTAAAGTTTAAATTTTAGCTTAGCCATACATAATAAATAATGATAAAATCAATAACGATCACTCATAAATAAATCATTATATATCTCATCCCTTAATAATAATAATAATCATCATTAATAACAATACTGTTTTATGGTATATGTATGTCGTATTAATCAATGAGATATTAATGCAATCAATTTTCTTTTTAATATCTATAATTTTATATACGTTGATTCGTTGAATAATTTTATTTTTAATCAATAATTATTTGATATGTCATTTTTTTTTCTTTATACTCTTACAATAATTTATAAATCAAATCTTATTATTGCGAAATTTATAATTTCTTCGCGATTTAAATAAAAATTTCTCCAGGTAAGTTGAATTGAAAAAAAAAATCAAACTAATCGTACTGAAAATTACAATATTCGAAAATTATCTTTAATTAAATACTGTAAATATTCATTTTTCTTATATGCAATAAAAGAATCAGAAAATTATATAAATATAGAGATTACGAAAGATCGTTTGAAGTGAATGACGCCTCTTGCTAAGGCTGGTACATAAAATAAATTATTGTCAAAAGTACATTACTGATAATACTAAGTAATTCATTTTTGCTTGTTCCTTTATGAACTGTAAATACCACATAATACAATAAATATAGTACACATGTGCAAATTAAATCATATAAATCATTCTAAAAATATACTACACTACAATATATATATTGAATTTGAAGAGAAATTAATGGCATAAACTGCGGTTGTTATTTACGTTTAAGGTTCATTTTCAGTTTCATCTTGAAATATCATCAAAAGTAAACTTCAATTTATGTAGTTACTTACTACTATTACTACCATGTTTAAAGACAATTGATTGCTTTAAATTTCACATTCTTTAATTTAACTCGGACGTTAAAATAATGCCTTTTATGCAATGGAAAATTATTGATTTACCAATTGGTAATTTACTAATTCCCTTTATATTCGATATAATTTGTAGATTTCCGTAAAGTTTCGAGAAGCTGTTTGATTTTTTTATTTTCAATACTTGGAAATAGCGTTACGTAATTAGGCATCGTGATGAATTAATAAATTCAAAAGGATTCTAGAACAAGTTTGTTGAATACAGGTTGTATTAGATGTATTTTTTGTAATACAAGGATGTTCATTCGATTAAAACTCAATGGAAATTAGAACGTCAATTTTAAATGTTTAATATCACATAAGCTGGGGTTATCCCTTTTGAATAATAAATATCGAGAAATCATTAATTTTAGCAATGAATAAAATGCTTGAATTATGATAAAAATTCACCCGTTAAACATCTTTAATTATAAATCACTGAAATATTGTATCTCTCAAATATTCCATTGAATTACAATTTCTCCTATAATTAAACTTCTTAATTAGAACGTTAATTCGTTAACTTTATGTTTCTTATGAAATGATTAATAAATTTATCCAACAAATTATGCGCATTATAAAATAAGGAAGCCGAGATTTTGTAAAAAGATGATTGCGACGGTCGTCAGCAAACTATTAAAAATGCCATCAATTTATATAAACACATTCACATTGGTGTACTTAAGCTAATAAATCAATTGACATGCAGTAACGAGTGTTTACCAATTTCCCTTCTATTATCTATCTACATCAGTACGAGGACCGAAAGCCAAAAATGTCCCACAGCTCGGCCAGAACTAGCGGAGCTTACGAGACTTGGAAATATTTTTTCCAAGTGGGTGTGCACCGGAAGTGAAGCCACTGGCCCTTGACGATGATCCGCCCGACTCGTGATTCGCGTTCAGCATACATATTAGAATTACTTGGCCGAGTGGCCGATGTCGCATCTCATATATGTATCGGCGGCTCTGTAAAAAGCGAGAGTGTGTGAAGTGGAAGTCGATAGCGGCTACGTCAGCTTTCACACATCGAATTAGTCACGAGTGCCGTCGCTACCTCCACGAGCAATTGCGCGATTTTTGCGAATACTCGAATACTAATGAATTATATGGCATTAATAATTTCGATTCCGAAGCCTTGCCTGCGCCACGAATATTCGACGGTGCCATTGTGTATTTGTTAATTCTCGTTCAAATTCATAGTCCAAGGAATCGCTAGCGTGCGAATCAAAGATTCATTCTTTAAAACGTAGTGAGCTCCAAGCATATGTAGCAAATAAACAATGTGTGAAGGAACAAAAACTTGACCTTGATTTCGCCTTGGAATATACATTAAACGGCTAACTTTCCTCAAATTTTATCGAGCAGACGAAATCACAAACACACACACACTTTTGCGATTTACATTTAAATAAATGAAGGATCTAATTGAACGAGAAAACAAAAAACGAAGCAAAATTCCGTGAAAGCAAATTTTCTTTTCTTTTGACGCCTTCAATGAAAATGAAAATTACGATCATGAATTATGAGAATAGTAAAACTATTCTGAATTATGGTACGCGTGAAATTAATTATACGTCAGCTGTACTGATCATATGAACTTTGACGATTATCTATAAATATGCCGTTTGAGCTATTAAAGTCTATAATTATATATTTAAATTGCATATTATACTATGTAAGGCTTTCAATACCGATCTTTATTTCATTAATTTCATGCATAATCCTACAGCAATACTTTGGTTCAAATGCTACTTTGATTTATATATTTACTGGCACGATTTCCCTTTGTTGAATTTATTATTTATTGCTATATAAATTACTGAATTCATTTTTTAATTATTCGTTTATAGTAACTAAGTTCCTTAATTTTCCTCACATTTATTCAACAAATCACATATTAATCAAATATGACGATAAATTGTAATATGATTTACTAGCCGACTCTAATTGGAATTTTATGAATATTGTTGTCCCAACCACCATATCGTGTAAATCACTTTTTAATTAACTCAATATGGATAAATGTATATAATAAATTATTATTATACGATACTCGTCTTAAGACACCTCAACTAAACTATTTCATATGCATTAAAAGAAGAAATATAAAACTTGCTCTTAATTTACAAACAATTAATACATGTTTCAAGTAATGCTAGTGTAAAATATTAGATTCAAATAATTTTCAATGAAATATATTTGTTAAAAAAAATTTTTGTAAATCACCCACAAATTAATATAAATTTAAAATTATTATTCCCTACGTACTGCCTTCACATAAATATTGCAAAATTTTGGCAATGTTATAGATCACTGTGCTATATCTGTTATTGTTATATTTAGTTAGTTTATGGATATTGAAAAATTAATTATCTATTAATTTATGAACAAATCATTGCGGTTTCATGCATATTTATTTCGTAACTAGTGTATTTTTTATTTTTCATTGCTGGTATATATATATATATATATATATATATATTATTATATCATGAGTCATGTATTAATTTAATAAACAACAAGTCAAAAAATATAAAAGCTGACATATTCGTTCATTGAAAGAAAAAATATCCGAAAAACATTTATTCTTTCGTTAATTCATTTGAAGCAAAGTTTTTGTATATTTAGTAGCAATTAATTACAATAAATAAACACTTCTTACATAATTTCAATACTCTTTACTTGATTATACCAAATATTTTAGAAAAGGTAAAATCATAAATTATGAAGACCAGCAATAGGTTTATGAAATTTAAATCACATATATATATATATATATATTTGGAATTGCTCACGAGGAAACAAATTCGCAAAATTTCCTTATTAATCTTAGAGTTATAATCTCATTTTAAAAAAGTCACGTTTTTATTTGTAATAATAACAACATTATAATAAAAGAATTTTCGCGAGAAAAATCTTACGAGTCTATTGTAAAGTGTTTAAAAAGTGTGGGTAAAAAAAGAAGAAGAAAAAAAAGGAAGCCAAACAACAAAAGCAAAAGTCGATATAAAGCAAGAAGAATAATAATTGAGGATAGAATTTATTGCACATAATAAATGCAAAGACATGACTTGAATCCTGCAAGTTAAAAAATTCAGCGAGACGAAAAATTGAAAAACCAAGACATTTGTTTGAAAACAAGCGAAATCATAACAACCAGCCCAATAAACTTACTCGATCAATAAATTAACAAACTCATGCTTCTCAAATGAGATTAAAAAGGAATCGCCACTTAATAATAACACTCGACTTGGAATATTAATAATTCCACGCTCATTCGTGTGACAGTGTTTTAAAAGACTTTAAAGTCTTTTAAGCCGTCCCGCAAAAATAAATGAGCCTCCCAACGATATTTTCATATTTTGCTCCTTGTAAAGCTAAATCTCGCCGTTAAGCAGAACAGTACGTTCCGCGGTAAAGATAGCAGAAAATAGCGTGGATCATTAAGTTTGGTAAATAAAATCGCTCGCCTCGCCTCTGCATGCCTGCACATTCGCGCGCGCGCGCGCGCTCGCACAAACACGCAAACACGCAAACACACACACACATACACATACACGCACACACGCAGAGCAGCAGTCCAGCGCTATCCCCGCAAATGTGGCATTCGATTTGAATCCTTTAAAAAGAGAAGAGCGATAAAACAGAGGCGACGACCAAGCGCGCCTAACCTCTGCCCCACGAGCGCACATTTTCACCTTCAGAATTTCGATCTGCTCGCCGATTTATCGCACGGGTGTACGACGATGTCGCGAGCGCGCCACCGAGGCAGCAAAAAGCGCAGCGAACGACGGCTGCGAGTCGACTGCGAGTAGTTGCGAACTCGACTCCAACCGGCGCGGATCGCTCTTAAGCTCTTGCGTTCGAATTTCCCGCGCTTTTCAAGCTGTTTTTCAAGCACTTGCGCCTCGCTGATGATCGACGAGGCTGTTCGGTGAGAGCCGAGCCGAGCTTTCGTTGCCCATTGCATTTCGTGTGTGAATCCAAGGCTCCAATTGCGGCGCTCGGGCTCTGATATATCAGGAACGTAAGTTATTGCGGTTGGGTCTTTGGCCTATTGCTGTCGATCTACCTCCCACCCCCGCCCCCCGCCCTTCCCGCCCCCGCGCTCTAAGCGAATCTAGAGAAATGTTGTGGCTTCCAGGCTGTTTGGCAGCAGCTTTCTTCGCGATCAGGGAGATTTGGGATTGGGATTTGTTGAGCGTGGACGGTGTTATCTGGGCTTGGTGGCCGTAAAGTTAATTGACGCTGTGATCGAGTGGACCTGAGATTTGATCGTTACTGCCTTTTCTCTTTATCTTCTTCGCTTTATCGGCACTCTGACTTATTTTACCGATGAATTTTGCTTTTGAATTATAAGCAATTTAATCATTCTGTTCAATGATCACTTTGGGATCAAGCAAAATTAACAACGAAATCATGGGATATTTAATTTTCACTGGCCAAGCAATTTAATAATAAAAATTGCATCAAATCACATCTTTGATCCAGATGATATAATGTTTGTTTGTTGGCTATTTCTATTGCTTCCATTCTTTTTCTTCTTCTTTCTTTCTTTTTCTTTTCTTTTTATAAAAATGATCGAGAAAAATGAGTATATTTAAAATTGTGTATTCCAATTGTGTATTCTAAATATAACACTTTAGTCATAGATCTCTTGGATTCTGGTTTTAAAGTTTTTTTTTTTTTTTTTGACTAAAACTATCGAGTATAATGTCAGCTGAATTGAGTAAAACTGTTGATTTCAAATTATACGTATTGGATATTTTAGCTTAATTAGTAGTGATTCATAAAATATATATATATTGTAATTAAATAATACAAGTGCTAGTTACAACTGATCTTTTGATCTTTTGATCTTTTGATATAAATGAGTTATGTTTGCATTGAGTTGATTGCACAATTAATTATAACAAAAGATACTACTGTATTTTCATTACAATTACTAAAATGAGCTATTGGGAATAAACGTTTACAGTATTTAAGGGACGGTAATAATTTTGTATAATTATAATCAAGCTTTTGCTTGGGAAATTATATTTCAATTTAATATATTTCGATTTAATTCAATTATATGTTTACATGCCTAAATTCATGGATTATTTCCCTGTGGTGCACAATGTTAAAACATTTATTTAAATTATTATCAAAATAATTAATATTCTATTCGGTTATACTTTAAATCTATTATTATAAGGAATTCGTAATTCATAATTATTGGTTTATCTTATTTTATTAAATTACCATGTTGCTTATTGTCAATACTCACAATACAACAAGTTCTTTTGAATTTATGAGCGAAAAGTATTATTTACTCATTTTTATAAATATTATGTAACAAAGGCATCCTGATACTTGATAAATTGCAAGTTTTGCCATAATTTTGAAAGTAGAAAGAAACTACATCTTTATTACCGCGTAATTAATACTACGAAATGTAATAAATACGCATCATGTCAGATTTTCCACTTAATGTTTTGTTTCACTCCATCTACGAGGAAAATGGAGTTTATGAATAACAAATTTTACCTCGTACTATACCGTATTTGTGAGGCATTTTGGGTAAATTAATGTATGTGCATATTGCAGGTAACGTTCAAGTTTCGTATCAACAAAGAATTTAATTTTGAAGCTGATATTTCTAACAATGTTTTGGTATTATTTATATCATTATTCGTAAAAAGTCGTTACAAATTGTAACAAAATTGTAATTTAAGCGCAATAAAAAGCGTTCAATTATATTATTTTTACGTGTAAGCTTCTTTTTTTTTCCTCAATTTGTTTAATATAAACTCATCTTTACAATGTGAGAAAAAATTAAGAACAGAGCACGTAGTTGGACTTTATATACTTAACATTTCGAGCGATAATGAATAACTGAATAACTGGGTATACAAACAGCTTTGAAAAACTTCTATTTATTAGAAAGATTGTCAAGTTAAAAATTCAAACTATTGACACACAGCGTACACGCGTACCAGCACATTTTTATGGACACTTAAACAATAGTGTCGAAATAAAACATTAATAGTTTATTTGAAAAAAAATATATATACGACAGATGCACTTAACTGGAATTGATGGATTTGTATAAAAACTATTATGCCAAAACTTGTGAATCATTATCTTGGAGCAATGACATTATAAACGTAGGCGTTATCAATTCGAAAATTTTAATAATTAGACAATAAACTCATCCAAATGGTATTAATTTTTTTAATATTATTTTTTTCTCACTGAGACTACTGAATTAGGAATCACAAATATTTATACAAAAAAATGGAATGCAAAATATTCGATTAATATTTCTGTCGGAAAATCCAATTCTTTCATTGAATAACCAACAGTTGAGGCTCAAAGGCTTAGCTTATTCTACAAACAATATTAGCTGAATAATTATTTGATCATTAGGAAATTGTAATTATTAAGAAAGTATAATACGCAGTCAATCACTCAATAATTTATATTTCACTTTTATTTTTATTGTATTCGAATATCCTTTAACACTTTACAACCAATAATAATGATGAAATAATCTTCAGAAAGCTTATAATGTGCGACAAATTTGAGAGATATAGTTGATTGAATTAATAAATTTATCGACGATAACATTTATATTTAACAAATATAGATAATTCACAATTAACATTAAACGTTAAGAATGTAAGTGGAAAAAATATTTTTATTTGAGTTCACGTTGTATTCCTAAATAAAATTCTCTTTAATATATTTTATCTTTATGAAAATTTTGTGTTAATTGAAAGATAAAGCCTCAATAATAAAGAACATTTTATTAAAAATTGAAGAATTACGTTCAATTAATAATGAAAAATACGTGGATGTATATCGGATATGTATTGAATTAATGTGTTTATGGTTGTTTCAATAATTTTAAAATTACATAATACCATTGAATATCTTTACCTTTATATTTCTCATGTCAGATTCGTCTGTGAGAAATATATAAGAGTTTATATTATAAGTAAAAACCATGAAAGTGCCTCTTATTGATTTACCATGGAAGCAAATTGTTGGAAACATTATAAGCATTTCCCGAAGCAACAACAGTTGCTGTTGATCCCCGTATACAGTAATTTAGCGGCTTATGCAATTTACGTATCTAGTAATTACATTTTTTTTCTCTCTTCGTAATTTAATGTAAGCCAGTAGTTGGTTTAAGATCGCGTTATTTTCTACGAGAAATATCTCGTCTTAAAAATACGAGAATTTGAAAATGAAATTAAATGGCAATTCGATTCGATACTCATTAATAAATCCGTTTTAGTCAAACGAAATAATTGCACGTTAACAACCAATGCTCTAAGCTAAACCTCATCCGTAGCAAATAATCCTCGCTTAATCCATTGCTTCCTTATCATCATCGCAAAATGCCATTTCAATTAATCGACGATCATTCCCTGGCAACTCGAAATTCTTCTCCACGCATAAGCGGCGCAACTCCTCTGCCTCGGCCCCCCCATAATCATAACGACCGAGGCCCAAGAGAATCTGAAAATGGTGATGGAGTGAGTGCGGCGGTGCCCGGCGTCGACTCAGCGACGATGAGCGGCGAATAATAAATGCAGGCAGCAGCCGGTGAGAACGAATCTTTTCCCCGGCGGTGCGGAACTCGAAGGCTTCGCTCGAAAATCGCAACTACATTTTTCCATGCACGATAAGCCGCCGTCGGCACATAAGATCGGCCTCGGGCGCGCGAATAGGAACGGAAAAGCATAAAGCACGATTATACAATTCCGGCCAGCGCCGTCGACCAATGAAGAGGTAACTAACTACTCGAGATAATAGGCTTCCGAGACGAAGGCGACGGCGGCGGCGGCGGCGGTGGCGGCTGCGGCGACGCCGACGCCGACGACGAAAATGACGTCCTGAAGAGCGGCGTGTGCTCATGTTTGTTTAGCCTGTGTACGTGGAGTCGGCGTAAGAGCGCACTTGACCCAATTCCTTCGGTAGACGCAATGTGTGCCCGACTTTTTCGGAATATCCTTCCTCCATCCTCGCATTGCAATTTGCAATTTACTCGCTGGCTTTACAATATACGCGCATCCCCGAGTTTTCCTCTCTCCCCTCTCACGCACACACACGCGCACAGTAAAGATGCAATAGACGCGCGGCAGCGAGTTTCCTCAAAGCTCATCTTTGTCCATCTAGTTTCCGAATGCTTAATTAACCTTTCCTGCAGCCTCAAACCTTAACAACTATATCAATTATTATCTAGCCAGAAATTTAGTATTAAATTGCAATCGCACTGTCGTCTTAGGGATTTTAATAGACCTTCTCTTAATGCCGACTGCTAATAATATCTTGTTTAATTTATGTAATTTTCCACTGATAACCGTTAAATTTAACTGCAATTTCAATTACACCGAGTTTCGCATTTCAATAAATAAACAACCGATTTTATCTGCAAATTTTATAGTTTGCACTTGCATATTTATTCTCATTGATTATTATCTCTTTCCAGAAAGTCATTATATCGGCCTCAAAGCATACGCAAACGTTGACTTAATCCTACTATCTAAAGCATCTTATTAAATCAATCATCTTATTAAAACTTGCAAAGAAAAAAAGAAAAAAAAAAGTTGAAAATCCCATGTGCTATTCTTATCAGAAAGTTTAGCTTTTCATTAAATGACACTTACATTGATATTTGACGCTATGACGACGGATATTCTGCGTGCAAAACTTAAAAAATACATGTTTATATGTACATTTAAATTTCACCTCAATTATCGCGTTGTTTATTATTTGAAGAGCAATTAAATAATAAAATGTAATTATACAAAATAAAAATAGTAAATGTAATAAAGGTGTGCCCAGATTTATAATGTTTTACTTATATCACTACACACCACCTACTATTAATACTATACATTATGAAACAATTTAGACAAATATATTTATAAAAGTTGATTTTAACATCTTCACATCGATTCGGAAGCTGTGATGTAATAATTAATTAGTTTGTCGACAATTGAATACATTATCATTATTCCCAAGCACATACGTGCATAACTTCATTATCCAGCCTAATATAAAAACTCTTCTATACAAATAAATATATTTTGTCAATATCTTTCAAAATAATTGACTATTTAATAGAAACGCATATTCATTAACTAATTAAAACTTATCAAATAACGAGCTCTTAACTTTATCGATTTTACTCTGATACCTCATGTGTATATATATATATATATATATATATATATGTGTGTGTGTGTATAAGCAGTGCGTGTACGTATATCACGTATATATATATACGCATTTGAATAAACGCAGGAATTAAATTTTGTGAAGAATTATATAAGTTAGAGTAAATATATTCTAATATATATATATAAGAAATAATTTAATTGCAAACATGTTTTCTACAATTAATTTTTTAATGCTAAAGAAAATTTTAATTTCACAAACCTGTTTAAAATTATTTTTTAATTAATTTTATAATTATCTCATTATTTTGCCATTTTATTTATTATACAAGATTAAGTGTAATGTCAAAAGGTCACATTTCTTCTTGTAAATTTGAATATTGATAATTTTTAATTACTTATTTTGTTCGCCAAGTTTACTTTACGTAATATGCAAACAAGTTTAGTTCTTTCAATTCTATTATATAATGGAAAATGGTGTACAAATATTCTTTGTATCGCTGCAGTCTAGTCCATTATTTACAATTTTTACTTCAGATAAATATTTATACCAACGGTTACTTTTTTTTCAGATCAACTATTCGTATTTTCTGTCGCCTCTACAATTTACATAATTTCTTTTCTGTTCAGCATACATTTTAATTTTCATAAAAATTGTTTTATTTGTAAATTATTTAGCATTTTATATTTTAGAAATTATCCTATTTTATTTTTTAGAGTTGTTGGATGTAAATTACATTTTCATTAGTTTTTTTATATTTAAATAGTACAATGATAGTGCTATTAAGTTTTAATTAATTTTATCGATACGTTTCTGACATATTTAATTATTTTACTTACTTTTATTATTTTTTGCTTATATGTTTACTTAAAATGTTGTGCTCAATTAATTAAAATTTCTTGTAAATTAATATCTTTTACTTTACTTAATTCTGCAGAACCGTATATTATTATTTTTTTTACATATTAGTTATTTTTATATGGTCTTTTATAAATTTTTCCAAGAAGATATTTTATACTTTTTCTTTTCATAATACTGCTTAATATGTTATAAATTTAGTGATATTATTTACTTTAGTATTTCTCCTTTTGTATTAGTGTTAAGAAATAATTTTCTACATTGAATTTTGTTTTACCATTACAATTGTGAATTTAACAAAGTGGCCAATGTAATAATATAGTTTTAAAATAAATTCTAATTTTCCTTTTTATATACTTTAATATCGAATAATAATAAATAATGAATAGTATTGATCTAATATTTAGAATATTTTGTATGTTTTTTTCGCATTTTACTTGTGTGTCTGTTTAAATTTGTTTACTTTTTACATTATTTCTATTCTATCAGATTTTTTCTTGTTTTCACTGAATCTTGAATAAAACTTACTTTACAAATCAATTAATTTTCATAATATTTTTTGTATCTATTATTATTTCAATTTTTTGATATGAATATATCTTTTTATACTTATTCATAGTTTTTAAATACGGAAATTATTATTATATACTATTATCTATTATTGGATGTCTATTATATTATAGTCCATACACAGCATTACGCTTTCTTTTTTTTTTTAAATCATTATTCCTAACTTTTAATTTTATTTAACGAATCTTAAATTATTTCTTGTAAATTTTATATTCGTAGGATGAAAAATACTTTCATTTTAAGACTATTAATTACTTGATTTATATTCACTTCTTAGTTATCTAAAGATTCAAACGTTCATATACTTTCCGTATGCAAACATCTGGGCACACGTACACTATTCTTTTTATGTTTGATTGATAATTTGTACATTATTTTAGGATCAATGCAATATACTATTTTATTGTATTTTATTAAAAGTGTTCTTATAATTTACAATTTTTCTTTTTCTTTTTTCTTATAATTTCATTCCTTTTGATTCTTAAATATAATTTATTTCACGTCTCCTATATTATTTTGTATTATTCATTAATGGTATTATCTCAACGCACTTAGTACATATTCTGTATTTTATTATTATTACCAGTTGCTCAATATTGTCATTAGTTTGAAAAATACAACTCAAAATACGAAATTTCTCGACATATAGCAACCAATATTTCATAAACTTGCATTTGTTTTATATTGTTCATTTCATCAAAATTTATATTTCTTTTTAAGAATCATGAATCATTCAATCGGGTTTGATACAAAATCACAGAATTTATCTCGACTGATAAAGAATTATAATGCAGTGTGTAAATAAGATTTAGCTCTGCATTTTAAAAAAAAACATTTAATAAAACATTATGACCGTTAAATAGATTAGAATAACCTATGTAATGCAATAAAAAGCACGCCAAGAGTTGTAAATAAGAGAAAGCCAAGAGTTGTAAATAGGAGAATAAACATAAATAAAGAAATAATTATATAGATAAGTGTATACATAAGGAAAGTAAGCAAAAAAAAGAAAAAAAAAACCCAAACGCTAGTAAATATGGTTACAATTGAATATTGTTAGTAAGATGAATGTTTCGCTTTAAGTCAGATGATAAAAGGCTGATTGACATCCTGCAAATATCGAGTCGCAATTGAATAATTCACGCTTGATTTGCAAAGAAGCAAGTACAGTCAGCCGTATGGAGATTAGTTACGTCACACAAGATGTGAAGGTGCAACAACACATAATAGAGGGAGATACACATCGTGCGTTAATGAACCTTCGAAATTGATCGCATTACAAGTTTATGTACAAGCGCATGGGAAATCACGAAGCTGCCACGATTTGTCACGTTAAGCAACGGAACTCCAGTCCAGTCAATTGCCAACAATTAGTTTTATGCTGCTATTGTGGAGGTGCGAGAATTCTAATTATAGATCGATGATATATATGTCAAGCATTTCTTATTGCCGTCTAGAAAGAACATTTTTTTGCATAATTAAATGTGCAACGACGATAAGTAGCAGTTATTGAATTCAAATAAAAGCTAATTTACGTAATATGAAACAACAAGCGAATTTATAGCATTCTCATTGTACGTGATAGAATTCGCTTAAAAACTTTGGCTTTTGATTTTTTTTTTTTTAACAACATCGCATGAAAAATATACCGTATTTTTAGTGAAATAATCTATATATTGTTGGGTTTTTCTAGGGCACTTGAATTTTCATAATAATAAACAGCACGAGCTCTTAATAATTATAGTACAGTCAATAAAGTATAATAATTTGAAATTAAACTAATAATTGTTTGTTAGCCAAGAGAAATTCAGTGTAAATATACAATCGAATTTATTGAATAGCTATATTTCTATTTGTTTTTCTACATAATATTGGATCTAATAATATTGGATGAAAGATACTTTTAATTAATTTGACTCGTTAGAGTGTTTAGTTTATATTGGAGATCATTTGAATTCTATCTTCCTCGATAATTTAAGCCTTTTCCTACATCAAGTATTAAAATATATAATTTGACTGGCGCTATAAATTTATAAATAATATCGATTTATGTTAAGATTCTATATTGAAAAATAGATGTAACATACTTATTCAAAGTTAATACAAGATTTTATATAAAAAATTTATTTAGTTATGATTTTATAAGATATCCGGTTACATTATATTGCAAATATTATATATATACAAGATATGCAGGTAAAGTAAACACTAATTTTGAAAATCGACATAGTATCGATGAAATTTATATACACGCAATAGTAAATTATAAAAGATATTAAACAAAAAAATTTTTTTTCTACCCACGAAAATCTATCGTAATATTTATGAATACCTAAGATGAAATAATAATTTAAATTAATATTAATATATTCGTTATAGGACTCGACATACTGTAAAGCTTCATTTAAATGCACTAAAGAGAACGATTGTCACGTTAAATAAGAGCTGTATATATAAAGAAGCGAAAATGTAATTTATAATTAGTAAATTTAGCTGTACATCCCCAATTGTACAGAATACAATGTATGCTAGAATGACATTGTACACCGAACATGTAAAATCATATCGACATCAAGCAATAATTCTCTTCTCGGCACCGGCTCAAGTCAATAAAAATGTCGCGGCTTACTTACACGTGCCGTGTCATCGTCCCCGTCCGAAAAGACAAATTGCAATGGAAAAAGCAGGTTCGGCGATACAAACGAAATGGTAGCTCTGCTTCTCTTTCTCCAAGCATGCGTCGATGATCGCTTTATATATATGTGTGTGTGTGTGGTCCTCAAGTAGCCGTCCAATTATCCATTTTAACCGATTACGTTTGACACAAGACGAGCAACGCGACGTCATGCGAACCACGAGGCGGTTTCGTACGTTCGTTGTTGTTGGTATTTTCTTCGATTTATTGCTGCCGTAATAATCAACACATTTTACATTGTCGAGTTCATGTAACTATGCATGTTACATGCTTTATGCGAGGGCCCTGTTTGATCAATTGCATTGTTCAGAGAATCCGAAATTTTTACGAAATAATTTATATTTTATGGAAAATTTCTATTCCAGGCATAATTCCATTGCACTGAAATTTACAATTGATTGACATAATTTTACTATAATTATTATAGATGCAAAAATAATTTCCACAAATGACATTTTCCATTCTCTCGCATTTTGCACAGCAGATTTATCGTTTTTTAATTAATGGATAAGAGTAAGCAATCACGAGTGTCGATACTCCACAAAATAATAGAAACAAACTCAAATATCATTATATTAATTGATTGATGTCTAATTAAAATATTTCTATGATAATATTAACCACGTGAATATTAATTAAATAATTAAATAATTCTTATATTAATAATTTTAATAAATATAATATATATATAAAAATATTTCAACATACGAATTGTATTATACGAGGTAAATGATGTCTTTAAGAAAATATATCTTTTAATTAAAAGGACATAAGTACAGTTACTATACATTTTAAAAATTGAACAATCTGGTTAACATATATAACTACTTCATTTCATCCATTCCTTGTAAACTTACTCTAATTCTTTACAATGTCTATTAATTAATATATAGACTGGTAATACGAACTATTGAATTCAACCTCTTATATAAGTTCTTTTTTTACTATTATATATATATGTATATACATGCACTTTGATACAAATGTCATTGCACTGCTTACATATAAAAGAGTTAATAAAAGTATTATATTATATTATAGAATTAATGAATTATTTCTGCAAAATTTTTAGTTTGTTAACAAAATATAAGTAATAGGTAATTCTACTTTAAGCGAAACCATTTTCATAAAGAAATAAAAGAAATAGTTACCTTCAACTTAAGATTATAAGAAATATTACTTGTATTATTACTTTAAGATTAACGTTTCTTATATTCTATGAAAAGATTTACCAATTATTTTTTCATTATTTATAATTCTATTTATTCGCTTTTTCAACTATTTCCTCTTATTGTACTTTTTTTTTTATTATAATAGTATTTTATTTTATAAATTACATTCATAGATAACATTCATTTGCAATAATGAGAAACTAATTAAAGTATTGAAATTAATCGATTAAACTCAAGACGGAATTTAAAATTGTTCTTTATTTTAATTTTTATTTCCTTTACTTTAGTATTTTAAAAACAAGTTTTTTTCATTTAGATAACACGATCAAGATGTGAATAATTCTTGTTTACAATTAAATATACTTTATATATGATTTGTAATGAAATTTAGTTGTTGTTTAAAATACTGAAAATTCATTCAAGTAGTTTCAATAACGAAATTATTGTTATTAATATTTGTATCCGTGTTATTTTTTTTTCGATAAAATAAAACTGCATATGCTAATTGTTAATTAGTATCCCATACAAATTATTTTTTATTGATTTAATTTTTCTGATATATATTTTCATTTAATATTAACTTATCTAAAAAAAATAGATATACTTAATGTACATGAAATTTTATTTTTTCTATGTTTATAAAATTTTTCGACGCGCATAACAATATTTATATACTCATAATATTCGATGATAAATTGCTAAAAAGAAAATTAATTTTCTATAATATATTTTTGCTCGTATTGCAGTTACATTTATACGAGTTTATTTTATACTAATAATACAATAATGTTATATTTTTATATAAGAGGTAAAATATAAATAATAAACCAAATTTTATCTAAACTTTTCAGATTTAAAATATACTACCATTAATATTTATATTATTTTATGAAATTATTAAGTTAAAATAATTTAGATTAAATTTTTAATTTAAATATTTTATCTTGCACGCAAAATAGAATTAGCTTTTTCCATCTGAATTTCTATTCTATACAATAGAATGTTAATAATAGAAAATTGATTTAATCGTTTGAACGATGCAGTTCGTAAAGAATAATTGGATCTTCATAAAAACACATTTATAGATAACAATGATGAAGAAAAACCATTGATAAAAGTTAATCAATTTATAATACCTTCGGGATCTATTATTTATAATATCTAATGAAATTGGATAATAAAAGTATTAAAATTTCTGCTTTATAAATTTATGAATAATTTAAAACTATTGAAATTATTGGCAGTTGCAGAATATTAAAAAATGTTTAAATTAAAATTCATAATTAATATGGAATTGTTTAAGCAATCCCTATTTTTATTCTATCTTGGTCTACTTTAAAATTTCAAACTAACCTCATGCGTATAACCTTTTTCAATATTAATTGTGGCTCAATATGTAAATTGTAATTTCCTTGAGTAGATTATAATTTCTCTAAAAAAGATTTATTCAATTAATTTATGAGAACATATTTCATGCCTTTTTGTAGAAATGGCGATTGAAAAAAATATTTTTGTTTTATATCTTTATTTTCATATCATAAAGTAATATATTCTTTTTATAGCTTTGTATTGATGTCTTGTCTACTTTTTCATTGTAAATGAACATTAATTTATGTGTATAAATTTAGTATTATTTAAATAAATTTGAACATTTTAATTAATCATCAATTAATATTATTTCAAAAATAAATTTTACGTTGTATGATAATAATCATAATTATAATTGTGAACAATGTTTAATGAAAGTTGATGAATAAATATTATTGGAAGATGTAATTGGAAGGAGTCAATTAAAAAATAATTAATACGTAATATTGTAAATACAAATATTTCCCATAATAATAAATTATTAATTTAATTACATTTAAAATATTTTCATAAAGTAATGTAATATAAAATACTAAATATTTTACCAAGTTTTACTCATATTTTCCTGTTATTTAATGATAATATTAGTAATCACTAAAAAAAAGTTGATGGTTTAATAATAAAATTTATTATTGTTCGTAATAAAAGTTTTGAAAATAGGTCAATTATTTTATATGATAAAATCTTATATAAATATACTTATCAATTGAACCATAGAAACTTATATTTCATATTTTCATAAACATTTAAAGAATTGTGAAAATGAAGTTATTTTATGTTTTATTAAAAAGCTAATATGATAATTTCTTTTTGAGTTTTATAATTCGTTAGGCTATTTTTTATAAGGCAAATATATAATATTTCAAGAAACGAAATAATTATTTCTAGGATAAATGCCGATTGCTAATCATAAGTATAATTATGTGTATTTGATTTTATATAATATATTTGTCTGTATTTGCATGTGAATATTTTAAAAGTTATGACATAATAACCACAATGCATTTTAAAATTGTAAAGAAAATATATTATTATGTTTGACGTAGAGAAACTTACTATACTATATTTATATATATACATCTTATACATTTAATGTTGTGCAATGACATCTTTTAAAATGTAATGTTGATAGTAAATAAAAAATTTATAAATGTCAGAGTCGAATGAAAAAATGCTTTATTTGAAGATGTTTTCTGTGTATTTAGGATTTTGTTGCTTACGGAAAAATAATGAAATACTTTAATTTTATTTGATTGCATTTCCATCAATTCTTACCTGTATCATATTAAAAAAATTATCTCACTTCAACTTTCATATCCAGAATTAGACTGAAATAATTATTTTTTAAGTTGGATAAAAATGTTTAAAATTATGTTTGAAAAAAACCACAAAGCCTAGTAATAATTTATGACACATTATTAATTAAACAATTAATTTTGAATATGCTATGCCCATTTATTTAAGATAGCTTAAGTAATATATGTTTAATGTTTAAAAAATTTCATTTATTATATCTGATATTCTTCCCCTTCTTATTATGAAAAATTAAAATTAATAAGCCAGCCAATTATCTTCACCAACGAAACAAACTTGTTGAATGTAACTAATTTTCACATTATTACCTAAATGCCATGTATATAATAAATTTATCAGAGTCATATACCGCTGCATTACAAAGGTAGAGTAACATAAGTCGATTGGTCAATAGTAATAATTGGCGTAATGCATCTGAATTACAAGTCATCGATTACAATCGTCATCACTGTTTATATATAACAAGACACGAAAAGGAAAGCAAATGTTGACGTTCGTAATTCAATAAAACGATAGTGAAATATTCGATTATTTATATCGTTTTCATTTTACATTCTGTTTACAAATTTAAGTCATATTGATAACTATGTAATTTATTATGAATATTAAATAAATTCGTATTATAATTGGAAATGTTTAAGCCTGTGTATTTTGAATGAAATGCACGTGAAATATAATAATCCAGTCTATGCAATAATACAACTGGGACTTCTTGTTTGTTGGCAAAATTACATAACTTAAGTAAAATATATATTTGTAATTCTTAAAAAAATAATTATTTTGCTTTTGACATATACATTATACATAAATGTGCTTGAAATATATTTTTAAAGAATTGACAGATCTCACAAAAGTTTTAAAAATTAATTTCCCAATAAGCCCAAAAGTTATCTGATAAATTTTCAACACGAAAAAAATTCAATAAATTTTAGTCTTTTTGAATATTATTTATAGGAAAATCGTAAAAACCCTATAATAATAATAAGGAAATTCATTTTTAAAATGAAATAGAAGCGTTTTACCATTCACTACTATTACGATAATTTAAAAATATTTGTTTATTTTATTAGTCATTGTAATTTCGTATAATTATCCGTTGTATTTTCATACATTCCATAATAACTAATCCATAATACTAATCATACATTAATATATTACTACATAATTGTATATATACTAATTATAATTATACATAATTATACATTGCCGTACATACTCGTCACTATGTTTGCTTAATGCTATTTCTGTTATGCTATGTTAATAATATTAACTGAAAATGCCAAATACGATAGTTTATGAGCGATCATTTATATTTTTAGATCAAAATTAAAATTCATGTGGCAACTTTAATTCTGATTAGTAATTGGACATATACTACTTTCTTCTTTTGTACATTGTTAGTCTTTTTGAGGCAATATGCCACTATTCAAAAGAATATTGTATTAGAATATTAATATTACTTTAATGAAATAATAATGCAAATTACAAAATATTAACGAATCATATTTTTGAACTAAATGCATATGAAATATGATATCTTGGTAATAAAAGTGTAATATTTTTTATATTTATAAAAGGTGAGAAATTTATTAATTTTTATTGAAATTTTTATTAAAATTTTATTTATTCTAGAGTTAGCGATTAAAAACTAATTTATACATTTGGGGATATATGTTTAATAATCGAGAATAGCGTAATAAGAAATGCAGTGGAACGAATCCAGTTCGGTAATAAAAATTTTAATACTTAAGAAACTCCGAGGAAGAAGCTACTTAAATATTTCACAGAGGCTAGTTTCAAGGTCATCATCATCAATTATTTCATAAAACATGAACTAAGAGCAATAGTGACTTTTGCCTCCTTTTTGTGATCTCCGACAATAAGGAATAATTAATACACTATTGTACTACACGCGATTATATTGCAAACTAACACACTATTGCATTAGTTTTCAAAACGTAACGTTTAAAGGCAATCAATCGTACAGCTGTAAATAAATTTTTGTCAAATAATTTATCCAAATTATCCAAAAAAATTGACGAAATAATTTAGTTTTTAATAAAATCGAAGAGTTTAACAATATCGCTGCGAATGAAGATAGTGAGGCTTGAGGCTCAACTACATTAGAGAATTATTAATGACATTTACAGTCACTCTAATTACAGTCAGTCTAATTAGAATACTAATTACTCTTTGAATTCAAATGGATTTTAACACTTTGAATGTTAACAAATCATTGTGGAATACTCTATAGAGAGTTGGCTTTGGCTTTTATGCTTTTCTACAAAAACAGTTTGTATCATTGGAATATACGTGACGAAAGCATTTATTATGATGTATATGTGACAATTTGCAAACATTCGTTGGTTGCTTGAAAAAATTTGCTCTTGTAATCCATCGGTGAATTCAGCTCGACTTGGAAGACAAATAATAATCCAATTTCCCTTATCAAAATCATTGTGCGCGAGTACTTTGTAAATGGAGAATTACATTAACAGAGAGACATTGTCAGAATTTATTGTGCTTGTTCGTTTTCATCAGGAACATTTATTTTTTATACCACGTTCCGCAAACACTTCGATACGCATAATGAATTTCGGCATAGCCAATTTTAGTGTCACGGACAATTACTATGCCAATTGCACGTCTCGCTACGAATAGCTAAGAGACATTGCGCAATGAAACTTTATTACTACTTTTTTTTCTTCAAAGTTACTTAATTTAAACATTTTACCTTTTTCTTTCAATCGCGAAAATCGTGCTTGCGTACGGGTATCTTTAGGCGTGATGCGCGCACACTTTTCAGATAAAAAAAAAAATTACGCTACTCTATGTAACTGCCTGGGTTAGCATAACATAATCGAGCATCTCTATGTTACAATGGAGTATTTGCACTAATGGAAATAAAATGCTTGCCTCTATTTACCGTGCCTTTAAATTCGTAAGTGTACGGCAACAGTTAAATAAATATTGATTGTAAATTTTTATTCTCCGTTATATTCATAAAATTCAGAAGCTCTCGTGTCGAATACCTCGCTGCATAATTCAATATTAAAATGTCGCATTAGCAGGCAGAAACCGTTATACCGAGAAGAAAAGTCGCTGCTGCTTTATTGATATTGGTCGCATGCTCTCTGTCTTATACTACAACATCAGGGTCGCAGCCTTTCCTTAATTTTTTTAAGGATATATATATTTACAGTCGTGATGTTTAGCTTTAAGTATTCATTAAACTACCGTACTAATTTCATTCGGTTGGATGTCTGGCTTAGAGAGGAGCGGGGTGGGGGGGAAAGCAATTTATTAATTTAATTATTGATAGCGAGCTGATGACTTTGCCGAGAACTCATTGGTATTTTTAATGAATAAAACTTTCTCATTTTGAAGATAATATGTTTCGAATATGTTGCGCGTGGGTTATGAAAGTGTTAATGTACGTAAAGAGAATTGTTAAAGCAAGCGACCGACTAAACTAAACGGATTAAAAATAAATACTATCATGATATATATAAATAATTTTTATTATTGTGTGCTTATCGGACTGGTGAAATTCACAATTGTGCTTAAAATTCTTTATAAAATAATAGAGACAGAACTAAATGTTTACTTTATTTCGAGTTTTATCTCTAAATCTTCATAATGACGCAATAAATAATTTTTAACGTTTTACGTGTACTAAATATTAAAGTGTATAAAATGTATAAAATTGGAGTGGATAAAAAGTTTTTATGATTAAATATAATGAGGGTAATGACATTCGTAGCGGAATAACTTTAATTTCCTAAGAAGTTATATATCCTCATATCGAGCATATATTTATCGTATAAAATGTATAAGTATTTTTAAAAGCATTCAAAATAATAAATATTATTCGTAAATTTTTGTTGTTTTTTTTTTCATATTCTATTCGTTCTTATACCTTTATATAAAACTTGCTTTATAAAAATAATTATTGCTTACTGAAATTATTCATACCATATATTATTTAATGCATATATATATATATATGTATGTATGTATGTATGTGTGTATATATAAAAGTATTGATATCATGTTCTAGATTAGTGTGAATGTAAGGCGAAACCAATAAAATAACGATGCAAAAAGCTGAAATTTTATAGTTTTGGTACCACGAGTAAAATTATATATAGACTCTGAAGGCCATTACAGTTTGTTTTTCATTGTGACTCAAAATCTAATCTCAATGTCAAGAGCGTAATAAATATTCTAGATAAAATTGCCCCGAATTTCCTATTCAAAATCCAGCTAATCCACCTTTTCAAAATAAAGACACATGCAATTCAAAACATCAATTCACATCGATTTCACACATCGATTCACGCACAAAGACGACAAGAGCAGTTTGTCGTCTATTTGCAATTATTATTGTGAAATTTCATTCCTTCTTCTAAAACTTAGTTTGACAAACTCCCAAGTTTGCCGATAAAAATGCAACGTCAGTATTAATGACACGACGCCTCATGCATACAGTGTTTAACCAAGTGCCAAATTATGTTGGATGTGTGGTGTGAAATTTTCTGCATCAAATGCTGGGTAATAAATTTTTCAAAATTTTCTATTACAAATTTCAGAGAAGTGAAGCTTCAATTAATTTATTCCGTTACGACTTTATGGAAGTTTAGTGAATTTTGCAACTTTAATGCATTTATAATTTATATAAATACCGTATTATATACTTAATCATATACATAGTTAAAGACTATGTTTATAAACATAAATAACTTCTGTTATTGTTTAAATGTCGTAGGTGTTAGTAGATTAAAAATTGCTAATTATTTTATAGTTTTGTCGAGGAATAATTGCGTAGAAATTAGAAAGCTTATTGAATTGGATGAAAATAATTTTAAAACGTACTTCAATTCTTATTAGAAAGTAATTTTTTTTGAACAATTAATTAGGTTTTAGGGACAACTTTTCATTTTCTCTTCGTTTAAGCATTGTATATACGTCTTTATTAAATTAACGTACTAATTATAGTTAAATCTAATTTAAGCTACAATCATATATAATTATAATTATAATTCAATTATTCAATTGCATCGCTGTTTGTTTCCCATATTTTATAAACATCATACTTGCAATTCTATTTTTAATTTCTATGTTATTTGATTTTTCATTTATTTAAAACCCAGCCACTCGTAAGAAGGTGATAAGATTTGAAAACAACTTATCGTGTGCACCAGGCGTAAAGGAAAAATAATAAAAATGATGCTGCTCAAAAATTGTTTTCTGAGGATAATCAAAGATTTTCAGCAGAAGAAGCTAATGCCTCTTAAGCTCATATTTTTCGTCCAAAGCTCAAGTACGTATAATGAATGGATCATTTTTATCGCATTTCTCGTTTGTAGAAATTAATGTAAACAGTCGCTGCATGCTTTAATCAGAATATATCTGAGAATGGCCGATAAATGTCAAAACACAATCAAAATGTGCATTAATAAATAGCTACTTTATTATAAACATCATTATTTAAATCACTATCTAAGGGATTAAATACGGGATGAAAAAAATATTAAATATTAAATAAGGGATGCAAATTAAAACTACTGATATTCTCATTTTGGCGCAAACCATGGAGAATGGAATGCAAGAATTTTATGAGCTTTCTTACAAACTTTTACAGCATTATTTATATTGTATCCATACCTCACCATACACATGAGAGAATTGGGAATTAACGTGGAAGAAACTGCCATTATGAGTGCGATTATTCCAGTTGCGGGAATAATAATGCCTCCAATAGCAGGAATATTAGCCGATCGAATAGGGAATTTCAAGGTGAGTTGGATAATAAAATTAATCTTAAATTCACCACTTTGGTAAATTTAGTTAAAAATCGTTATTCAAATAATGACAATTTAATTAAAAGCCATTTCTTCATTTATTAATCTACTCATTTTATACTTTGATAAGCTTTTATTAAAAATCTAATAATGTAAAAGTTTCTAGCAAACATATATTTTAACTTTCGTATCGAAATGAAGAAGTTGGCGGCGCAATCTAAAGTGTTGCCCTCCACATTATTAAAATCTACATTCGGGATCTGTTTTGAAAAGTAAAAGAAAGCCAAGTAACTTTTATTTCGGCGATATCCCTTGCAACAGATCCTGCTATCACTATTCTCAGCTCTTGGTGGTAGCGCCGCACTGCTGTTGCTCCTCGTCCCGGTCGGTCGCGTCAACCTCCAATTCCCAGACGACGTCATCCTCGGAGTGAGTTGCACTGGCTCCGGCAACCCCGTGTACACCATGAGCCAGAGTCACCCTTGTGACACCATTCACAGTCCAAATATCAATGCGACTCTGCAGAGTTGCGGGTAAGTGTCGATCTTCCAACCGACATTGCTTTACCTTGAGATTAAAGCGACTTTTCACGAGAAGAATCGTAAAGTCTTCTGAGATGAGTGGGTCTGCGAAGAGATGGATTTTCTTAAAATGAGGAGACAACTTATTATCGTCGAACAAAAGGAATATTAAATTAGGCCGAAGTTCTATTATATTGCTGACATCTACGTAATGTCATTAGGAAATTGACTGGGAGTAAAATTAATTTTTGTGAGCAAATTTACTAGTCGGGATAATTATACAAAATCTCATTCAAAGTAATTTAAATTTAAAGCAATAGAATGTATAGACTTGTGTACACTTAATATATGATTTGCAGAGTAGCGTAATTACATAAAAAATCCACATTCATAATATTTTGATGCAAGTTTAACCGTTTAAAAAATGTTGATTTTACAAAAATAGACTTTATGTTTAACTAAGATGAAGTGTTTATCGATCGAATCGAACTAAAACTTTATCTGCTGGAATTTTATTACCAAAGTAATTAATATTACTGGCAATAAAATATAAAAGCAATAAAATCATAAAAGATATTCGAGAACAAATATTTTATGCTGTCGAATATTATTGAAATAAAACACGTATGAACAATGTTATGATTTTAAATTATTTATTGAATTTATTTATTTACAGAAGTTAATACTTGGAGAATTCGAATTATATATATATGAATTCATCTTTTATTTATTTATTTATTTTTATTCTTTTTTATTTTTTTTATGAAAATATAATGTAAAATAATTATATAAACTATATTTACCTAAAAATACAAAACAGTACTCCTCGTGCAATAAACAGTTTTTATGAATTCTTTTCTTTTTTTTTTTTGTTGTTGTAAACCTCGCACTCGATTTCAATTAATTTACTTAATCTTAAAGCTTTATGTAACAATAAATTATCTCAATTTGATATTACAGGTATACGTGCCCGGTAAGCTTGCTGAACGAAACTCAGCTTAAATCAATTTTAACGTCTCAAAATTATAAATTTAACGTTTATAATCCGAAGACATCGAAAAACGTAACGTATAATTACAGAATCTCGGAAAGCAACATGCCGGAGGTAACATTCGCTTCGTAATGTATTGATTATTTAATACCCTCGTTATGCCATGAAAGTTTTTTGATAATTTACAAGTGTCCTTTTCAATAGATAATTAAGCATCAAAAGGATGTGAAAAAGAGCCGGAAATTGAAAAATTTGGAATTTTACGATTCTGCCATACGGCGATTTACGAGAAATCTTTTATTCTTTCCAGCACGTAATGCACAACTTTCTGAATTGAATTGCAATGTCGTAGATACAAACGAGAACGAAAATTTAATGATTTGTGGATACGAGTCATTCTTACTAAAGGTAATTCAGGCTAATTTATATTTATTCTTTAGTTTCTACATGCACACTCGTCAAGGTTCCAAACAATTTTGAAGAATGTTTTTATTAAATATCCTTATTTATCAATTACCACAATATTTAAGTCGCTACAGAGAGAAGATTTTTTTATTTTAAAAAACATTTGGATCCTTATACATATATATATATATATATATATATATATATATATATATAATAATAATTTAGATATAAATTATTATTGAAATTATTATGTTTTTATTGATATTTTATTCCTATCCAAGTGATCTAGATTCTCTAACTAATTTCATATAATTTTTAAATACAATTAAGTCTAACGGTATATGCTATATGATACGCAGAATTTATAAATTTATAAAGTTTGTTAAAGATTTCTTCTTAATTATAACACGCCCTCATATATATATTTATATATATGTGTGTAATTACAAATTTCTGCAGAATTTGCTCAAGTTCAATTAATAAACGTTTTAAATAAATAAATTTCTTTTTATAAAAAGTAATATAATGACATATAATTATCAATCTTTAATTGGACAGAAGCGCGAAAATTAAATTGGTTTTAATTACTTTAATATACAGAATGGTTTCGCGTAAGTGTAAAATTTGATGTACGTTACTCGACATTTTTTCTTAAAAAATTAAACTTTCTTTCGCACGGATCATATTGACATTTATTTCTTTGATTTTAAAAGCTTTATTCGTATTTACAAATAAACACATAACATTCTCGGCCCATCCAAACAAGTAATTCACACGAGTTTCTATTCTCGATCGCATACAACAATTGAAAGACGAGATTATCCATCGAATTACATATGTGGTAAACGATTTTCATCTACCACAGGCTAAGAAAACCGTAGTGAGCTTTAAAACCGCATTGACGGAGATGAAAATGTCGGACGCAGATATCGCGGAGAATCGGCTCAGGTACCTCGAGCACAGCGTCAATTGGCCGGATCTTGGCAATAAATCTACCAAGTGCTCTGCATCAGAGCAGGATGGGGAGTTGGTGAGCGTTCAGGTGGACCTGAGGAACGAGACAAACGACGAGCTCTACGATGTTTTTAGAGCCGAAGGCTGCAACAGGACCTGCATACTCACGACACTTAGGAAAGATATGTGCACCAACAACAAGATGCAGGTCGAGTACAACGTTAAGCTGACTTTTTGGTCTTATCTCGTCGTTCGAGTATTCATTGGTAAGATGTTGTTATGATCTGACCGATCTCTACTTCTTTATGCTATGAGTAGTTGGAGGAACAGAAAGAATCGTACGTTTTGACTTAATGTATCAAGAGGTTTTTAATATATTTTATAGTTACCGTTAGCCATGCAAAGTATTTATAATTCATGATAATCTTAATTAATGCCGGAGCAACGTACCATATGTCAAATACTTATAATTATTTCATATAATGTAAAATCTAAAATGTGGGGGAATGGTTTTCATTGCTAAGCAAAATGTTGTTAATTTGCCACGCTATTTTTGAAACTTTTTATTGATATTTAAGAAACTGGGCCAACAACGTGAGATCTAATATTGTAAAATTAATTATATTGTTATATATTTAGTAGAATTATCATTTAGCATCATCATCAATATGAATTATCATTGGTACTCATAAAAACTGAATTACCATTAAACTACTATTACCACCATTATTGAACTATTGTTAAATATAATTCAATTATTTATTATAATTATAAATATTAAACTCGATTTTATATTTCGAATAAATTCAGGAGTTATTTACATTTAAATAGGTTTTCATGCTCAATACAATACACAGTAACAATATGAGATCAATTTTTTTAACATAAAAAATATAATATCGACAAAATTGTTGCATTCAAAAATATATAAAATATTTTACATTGAATTACAATTCAATTATAATACAAAAGATTGATTAAAAATTACTTTTATTTAGCCATAATAAGGATATGATAGCTAAAAACTATCGTATTGTAGAAACTATTTTGTAATTTAAATATTTAGGCATATTAATAAAATAAATCATATTAATAACTAACGAGATATTTTAATAACAGTTTTAATAATTGAAAAATTATTATTGTGCTTAATATATTATTAACATTATATAAGACGTGAGAATTTTCAATGGATGAAGATTGATTATTCTGAAATATTTAGTAAAACATATTCAGTATAGTTAATGGCATTAATTATTCCGTCGTTAATATCCCATTTTGTTACAATAATATAAATACATCATTAAAGATTTACAATAGATGAGAGGATGTTGTTAATAAGGGAATATAGTAAAAATATATTACATGCCGGTACAGAAATACACTTTATGAGAATTATTTTTCTATAAACTGTTCGTCACTACTCCATTCGTAAATAAAATTTATTTTCGAAAAAAAACTTGAATTTTAACATCCAAGCTCTCAAATATCGTTGTTTTTTTCCCCCACAACAAATATGTTATTACACAACTGCACAAATTATGCTAAATATAGCTCTGACAATAGATAAAACCTTAAATACGAGATAAACAAGCCAAGATAAATTGTAACTATTGAACTGCAAAAGATAAAAGAACATTTTTTTCTATCACTATAATTTTATTGATTGTATATATCACGAATAATGAATTAATATAATCTGTTATCACTTAGGCAATGAATATATAAATCCATGGACATTTTAGGGATGATTGGAGGAACGGCGTTCGCGATGTTTGAGGGCGCGGTCATCGCGATTCTTCGCGAGCACGAGGCTGATTATGGTCTGCAGAGAATTTATGGAAGTATTGGCGGAATGATATCTTCGCCTCTTTCCGGTATGTTGATCGACTATGCGAGTAGCCGGCAAGGATACCCAGATTTCAGGTACATACATTGCGCATCGTCGATAGAATTTATTACGAGAGACAAAAGATCGATTCTATATTCTTGATAAGTTAACTTTGATAACTATACAAGTCCCCCTACAGGAAGTGAATATGATATAAGTAGATTAATACATTACTGTTGTTATTATGCACTTATTATATTCTCTATATTGTATGATATATTATTGTTTATTTGGTATATGGAGTACATTTCGTATCCATTAGTATCCAAATTATATAACTAGCAAATAATTCACAATAATGTAGTGTTTTTCGAATTATCTTATATTTCGACTTTGATGCTCTTACGAACGCAAAACCACGTGTAACAAATAAATACGCGAGTAAGTAAAACTAAAGGGCATCTTGTGTAATTTGTAATAAACATATTAATCTATTGGATTTTATATGGCCCTCTTGGTTTTCTCGTTGAATGACTTTATAAATAAATAAATCTATATATATACATTCAATGTAAGAAAATTGAACATTTTTAAACCATTTTTTTTCCTACCACTTAATCATTTTGACATTATTAAGTAAGCAATAATTTCACAAAACATATTACTCTTATTAGTCACAAAATGATTTCACTAATTTCAGGCCAGCATTTTATCTGTACGCTGCTCTGAAGTTATTCTCAGGTGTTCTCATGCTGTGGATAGATCTGGAATTCAAAGTACCAGCTTCGAATGTCTTTAATGATGTCGTCTCGGTATTGAAAAATGTCGAAATAGTCGCTCTATTGACTGCCTGCTTTGTTTTAGGTATGCGAGATCATAATTGAACTTAAATATATTTGCTCGATATATAAAGAGTGGATAAATGATTGGATAAAAGCCGCGATAAGTTTGATGTAAATTTATAGATTTGCTTAGGTATTACAATTTTACAATTTTTAGATTCCAAAGTAATAATATCATTCCTCTTTTGAAGTTAAAGAATGGCTTGTTTATTCAAACAACAAATTGAAGGCAATAATGAAGTTACACAATGGCGACACACATTAACGAAATTGATTTTTACAGCCAACGTATATACGTAAACGCGACTTTTTCATTTACATACGTAACAATCACTTTCATTACCATTAAGCGGATTGTTGCCATAACATAATTATATTTATCAAGCAGCGATTCATTATCGTTTAGAAGAAAAAAAAAGTCAAGTACCGCTGACGCATTCCTTTTTTATTTTGCCTGAAAATATCAATGCCGAGCTACTGTATATAATTCTTTCATAAATTCGTATTTTATTTACCTAAAATTCATAACTACTTGTTTTCACGTCCGTATTTACAGTTTATGTGATTAAATATACACGCGTGCTTGTGTGTGTGTGTTCTCTAGAGGAAGTAATAAATCCTTAAATTTTGAATGTTTATATTATTTAAGTATTACGTTTCAGTACAATTCCGATAAAAATACAAATTCAACATTAGAATATGCGTGCAAACGTGAGCATACAAGCCGTGTAATTTGTTTAGTAATATACATTAGTACATTATTCTGTCTAACTTGAAAGAAACTCATACGTAATTAGCGTCGGATCAATAAGTCAATGGCAGCTGTTCTATATTCGATGAATTTTACATTACGCCAAACAATTTTTCATAACTAACAAAATACATTGTATTTACATTTTCTTTTTCCTTTGAAACATTTGACGAAATTGTAATGATTATTTTCATGAGTAAAAAGTGAAATGAAAGAATATGAAAATACACAGAGTAAAAAGTTAAATGTCAATATTATATCGTATTTCGTGTCATTACATATGAATTTCCTACTAATAATCAGTAACCCTCTTGACCTATTCAGCATTGCATGGCAATGATTTTCCCACAATTCGAATTATTCTTTATAAGCAAAGAACTATGTTACAGTATAATAGTTGAAACATCACAGGTACATAAAATATTAGAATAAGGTGGGATTTTAGAATAAATATAAATGTAATTTTCACTTTAAAAAAGTATTTATAAGTATTCAAGAATTATCAATATAGTCTGTACAATTAAAAAATTTCTTTTTTCTATATTAAATATAAAAATCATCTTGAATATATCGTAAAATTATCGTAGAATAGTAAATATGGATCATATCAAGAGATTTGAGCGATAAATTTTTAGCTGAAAGTAAACTTTCATTAGACTCAATTCATAGTATTTTCTTCAATCAAAAATTATTTTTATCAACTACTTTGCTTTTATATTTAAATTATTTTATATATATATATATATATATATATATATATATATATATATATATGAATGTAAATATATTTTCACGTTATTACATTTTAGCACACAATAAGAAAAATATGTTAGTATAAAAATCTTTGAAATATATATATATATAATTATATCAAAGATATTTCAAAATAATTGAAATCTTTTTATAAATAATTAAGAGGTTGGATTTTATCAATATTATTTATTTATTAAGTATCAGCGATTATAAGACATTGTTTAAAATATTATTTTTCGAAACTTTCTGTATACATATATAATGACAATATTGAAAATTAAAAACTGATAGCTACAACTTTTGAAAAATATGACTATTACAAGATCAATTACTAATATCCCAATGAATTATATAATTAAATATTCATAAAATATTGTTAAAATTAATATTATCAGTATAATTAATGGTACGATGTATTATTAAGGTAGCGGTCGCGTAATCTATCCATTTTATGAATCATAATTAATTTCAATTTTAAACTGCAATTAAAATTTCACTTTTAACGATTTTCACATTATTAATTTCATTATCCTTTGATCGAAATAAATAGCGTTATTTTAATACATTGTACATTGTTGCTGTGCAGTAATATTGAATAGTAAGGGCTAGAGTATGAACGGCATTTGCAAAAAGTTTAACTGTCATTAGATACTGTTTTTAAAATTAAATTGTAATTTTACATGATTATAATGGACAATACTAAATACAAGAGAAATTACTTAATCAATTGCTCAAAAATTCGTTTGACTTGAATGTTAAAACAATTGATAAAGACTAGCAACATCCTGTCAAAGTTATAAATTTTTTAAAATTGTAACTAAATTCTGCACAAAGTAATCAATATACATTCAAATTTATTACAATATATTGAGAGAGAAAAAAAATACCATTTAGTATAATTCACTTTCCAGGAACAGCGTGGGGATACATTGAGTCATTTCTTTTTTGGCTTCTCGAGGATTTGGGTGCATCAAGATCTCTTATGGGCATTACGATAACAGTTGGTGGTATAGCTGGAATTCCATTATTGATTTTGTCTGGTCCAATAATAAATAAGATCGGACACGCGAATGTGATATTTTTCGGTTTTATCTTCTATGCCATTCGACTTTTGGGTAAACAGCGACACATCAAGCCAATCATAATAACATCAACGCCTATTCAATGCACATGTACCCATTGTACTTCTTAATAATTAATAATTGTCTTTTAGGATATTCATTGATTTACAATCCTTGGCTTTGTCTAATTTTCGAGGCACTGGAATCTGTCACATCTTCTTTGAGTTCTACCGCCGCTGTCACTTATGCTGCAAAACTTTCTACTACAACGACAGATAGTTCCATTCAAGGTTTATTGGGCGGACTTTACTATGGAGTCGGTAAGATAATACGTGTATCATCTCGTTATTGGTGCATCCACGATATAAAACGAAGCAATACTTTCATATAAATTAATTCGAATAGCACAAATGTGGGTGCACTTGAAAAGAACGTGCTTTTTGAACTTTTTGAACGTCTAAATGAAATAAGAGTATATTATTAAATGTATTGTTAAATGTTTTGAGCTGTGATTAATAGATTTTCATAGAATTTATATTACACGTATATGCTATTCTTATATTCTGGCCGCTCAAAGTGGTGCATTATAAAAGGGAAAATAAGTTTGACATTCGCAAAATGAAATTATGCCCAATTTATGCTAAAAGTTACGTATTTTTGAAACAGGCAAAGGCTCGGGAAGTCTAATTGGTGGCTACTTAATGAAAGCCTTTGGTACTCGTCCGACATATCAAATATTTTCCGTCCTGTCCCTCGTCACCGGACTAGTCTATCTCGTTTTTAACATTGCGTATCTAAAGAAGCGGCCACAGGTGGAGGGCAACGACATTGTGAAGAAAACGCCGAAGACGAATATTCAGCCAAACATTATAACGAGCGTGACTCAGGATTTGGAAGAGAGTAAGGCACGAAAGGAAAAGATCACCTTGGAGACTCAACAGGAACCTTACATTGTCGATGACATTGAAGCCATCAACAATGCCAAAAATCTGGATATCATGGAGAGTCTCGAGACCGCTAACCCCATCGAAGGTGATCATAAGAAGGATTTGGACAAGAGTAACAAAGGGAATGAAAGCCGCGTCAGACAAAGACACACGCATCAAAATGGTATGGTGAATCCTGCCTTTGAAGACGATTCTCATCACGGATGCACAGTTACAGTGGAGGAAGATCCAAAATGTAAGAAGTGATTGCGCAGGTAGCAATATCGACGTGTCTTTTGTACTTGGGACCATTGACTTTGTCGTTAGTCTTGGCAACAATACTTCACATTAACAATGAAAAATGGAGATCCTAAGTTTATAAATAGCTATTGTATGTAAAATTTGTTTCTAATAACTCTATGAAGTATTAACTATTAGTATTTTGAAGAGCAAATATCACGCCAGTAAAGTCACTGTATTACGCAAGGATCATCATCATATTGCAAAATGTTTATCTTTATCTCCTACGTTTGTATATAAGTAAAAGTAGAATTAATTAGAATACATTACTGAGTTGGAGAGGTCTATCCGAATATTATGCACCAGGTAATAAATTATAAGTGTACACTGAAGAAAAAAAACGGCAACGGGTATTTTAAGAACAAATTATCAGACCGTTTGATTATTTAGGACACCCTTGAAATCTGAGGTAGCAAGCTTCGTGAGCCTTCGGCAGTATTCGGTAGTCTTTTATAGAGAGAGAGAGAGAGAGTTGGCTGCAACATTTCTCCTTTCTTTTCTTCTTTTATCAGCGAGTATGTCGCGATCTACAAGGCAATTTATACTCTGCGACCTCGTTCTTTGCTCTTGTTTGTTCGCGGGATCCATACAAGCTTTCTATTCGTATTACATTAGCTTTTCTATGCTCACTACGTAATTTGTTATATTTTCATTTTTTCCCTCACTCAAGATTCTAATCCGAGTTTCTGTAAATAGTTCGACCGAGCGATTAAGATTCGCTTATTGCTTTTTAACATTGAGATTCAATGTAAAAGGCATTTTTAGTATGTATTTGATGACTATATTTTTTTTTTACACGCAATTCACCTATTGCGTACTTCTCCAAAGCTTCGATCGATTATAGTTCGACTATCAATCGAAATAAAGAAAATATGGTAATAAACTATTATATTCGCACGCTTCTCGTGGATTTGCAAACATTCAATAATACAAAAACACATATAATCATCACTCTTATAAAGTGACATATGTCTGACCTCGTAAAATTAACGCAGCTATATATTAACGTGCAAATAAAAAATAGCTAGAATAAATATTCAAAATGTACGGGCCGTAATTCGGTTGAGAATGAATTTTTCAACGACATTTAGTTTCTATTTAAATATTTATTTACTCGACCAGCAATGATTGCACAAAAATTATCGATATGCATTACTTTTGGTAATTAATGCGGATCAACGACTTCTGAATATGAAATTAAATAAAACTCCAATTTTCATAAGACTATATAAATTTAGAAGACTAATATTTGAAATTATTCACTTTTATGAAAAACTTTATAAAACAAATAATTAATGTTAAATAACTTTAGTGAAACATTTTTACATGCAATTTTATCTAATTACATTCTAAATAGTGCCAGGTGTATTTTCAGTGATAAAAATATAGTGAAGTTCGTTTTTATCTATAAAATTCACTTGTACCAAATATATTGATTATACGGTAGTTTTCAGATTAAAGAGAGGCAAAATTTTAATCCCATTTGCCTCTCTTTAAAAAGACAGTTCTTTTGATACTTAGGAAATCATAAAATTGTATGTTAGTTATCAGATAATATCTATTTAAAGCCCATTATTATATTAACAATGTGTTTATATAAGAATAAACACTTTTTATAAGAAATTTTATTACGAATCTTATTGCAAATTTATAATTGTTAAATTAGTTGTAAATATATATTGTTAAACAGATAACGCTCGAAATTAGATATTAAAAACATAATCTATAGGAACTAGGCGAATGAAGTCTCGAAATAATTGATACGGCATTGTGCTTCCTTTCATAAGCGAAACAGTAGCAATAAATTTTATGTTTACAATAAGTCGTATTACGATTACAGAAATGCGTGAACAAATACTTACATTCTCTAAAAATGTCAGAAACATTTGTCAGTAAAATCTTGAATTATAATAAGAAATATATTTTATATCCAAGGTTTTACAAAAATATTAAAAGTATATGTATAATTGTATATTTTATGTTGTAAACATGAATAACTATTGTAGACACTAATTAAAATGAATAATATTACGATTCATGGATTTTTTACTATTCCAAATTTATTATAAAGTATTATGACTTTCCAATCCATACATTGGAATAGTATCAGTCGGTGTGATTTACGTATCTGCCGCTTAGTTCGATACACACACGCGCGCACGCACACGCACGCACGCACGCACAAAAATATATATATTCGTAAGTGTGTGCGCCTGCGTGTATATAAATAATTTATTATATTTGATAGAAGTATATACTTTTTCTAATCAATAATTATACGAATGTAATGAAATCTTGAAAAAGTGTAATTGTTTTTAAAGAGAAAACGCAAGTTATATTCTATTATATCACAATACAATAAAAAATTCCATGTATTACTACTACTTTTTTTTTTAGAAGAAATTTTGTGAAATACAATTGCTAAAGAAAAATGTCACAAATTTGGATCTTATTATTCACATAAAATTATTAATGCAATTATCAATATGTATTTATTGTACTATAAATCGTTATTTTATCTTAAATAAAATTGAAATATTAACACTGGAAAGCATTTTCGACATGTTGGCATGGCTCCTTATACGGTAATATCAAGAATTATTCTTTAATTTTCGCGCCGATTACAAATACATAACAGATGGCAGCACAAACTAAGCTAACTATCGCTTAAGCTACTGGTTTCCAAAAATTAAAAACTATAGCACTTCGCAATTGAATATAAGAAAATTTACATAATCAACATTTTTACATATAATAACGACATAATTAAACAACTTTTGTGCCAACATAAACGAAGAGCTTTAACTATTTGTGCAACAATTATCAACTCTTTGGTTTCTGAATTGAGCCAAGTTTATTAGTGACGAGTATCATCAAATTGCAACACATTGTATTTTATATTGTAATCAAAGCTTTGAAAAATGCAAAATAGCCAGTAATGAATGGATTCGTTAAGCGAGCACGCTTACTTTGAGTGAAAATTTAACTGTGCGTGAGACAATATCTTCCTGAAAGCGGCACAAGTATTGCTTGCCTCAGTATTTCAGGTTATGTCCACGGTGCTTCTTTTCTTCGCGCAATTACTTCCAAATAACAACGAAAACATGTGAGAGATTAGAAAGGCAGGAGGCGCAAAAGGCTTTACGAAGCATTTGCCAAAGTCCCGCGCTTGCTTGTAAACTGGCAGACAATAACACCAGCCGAGGTCACCCACTGACTGTAAAGGCAATCAGAGTCTCTCCTCGTGCTCAACAGCAAGTTCAAGAAACGACAAGCGAAGTCTCCCACTAGCTCCTTGTCCCTTGTCCTCCGCGAATCCTTCGCAGCTCCGCGCACCGCCGTCCTGCCTCGCGCAGGCGCAAACGTCAGGATGCAAGGAGCCGTGAAGCGAGCGGAAGTGCCGTTTTTAGTCCTTGGCGGGGGTTTGCACTTGTCGGGTCCGTCCCAATTGGCTTCGCTCGAAGCGCTGACTTTGAAAGTCGCCGGAGCCGAGGGTCCGAGGAAGAAGCGCAGGCCCGCGGCACCTCGCCACCGATCGCACCTCCACCTTTCAAAGTGACCGGGCTTCGGGGGCCAATGACAGCGAGGCCGGAGTACGCAGACTCCTGGAAGGGGCTGATTTCGGAAAACGGCGCTCGCGATCGCGGCCTGGACTAGCCAGTAGTCCGGGCAAATAGCGAGGTGCGATTAGTCGGTGTTGCGCGGGTGAAGCAGCCGACGGTGATAGTCCTCGGAATTCTCGACCGCGTGTACGTTTAGGTCGCGAGGGGACCAATGTACTGCAGCCCGAGCTGGTGATCGTCCTGGGGGGAGGAGGAGCGGTGTTTCTCAGCCAAATCATCGCCACGACGAGTGCCACGAGGGCCGGAGGTGAAGGGGAGGAGCCTAAGCTGAGCCGAAAGGTGAGCCGGACGGCTGCCGACTCGAGCTTGTTTGCGTTTGCTCACCTTTTTCCCGTCGACTGCCTCCGTGAACTCGCGGCCCTAACGACGCCTATCGATCTCGTCCTTAACCCCACCAAATTGCGCGCACGTTGTGCTTCGTGAATTGCATTGGCGAGGAAAGGAAGGCGCGCGCCAATTCGTCTTCTATTTCTTCGATCTCTATGGGATGCGCTCGTTATCAAGTCAATATTACTATTGGTACATACTTTTTGCCGATCCCGCTTCAACAGCTCAGTTAGAATGATATCTATGTGAGTTGATTGCGAACCTGCGACTCCTGCCTCCCGATTCTGATTCAAGAATGCTCGTGTTTATACGCAAAGAATGCCTTGTTTCACGCCTAACTCATCTTTTTACTTACGAGCCTTCTTGTCTTTTGAATTGTCGTCACACTATTGAATCAATGAACCCTCCTCGACCTCCTCCTCCTCGACCTCCTCCTCCACCTCCTCCTCCTCCTCCTCCACCTCCTCCTCCACCTCCTCCTACTCCTCCTCCTCCTCCTCCTTCCTCCCTCCTTCTCCCGCCACCCTTCGCACTTAGCTTGTGACAATTATCAATTCGAATTACTCGAAGACTAGTGAAAAACAAAATTAAAAGATAAAAATTCACCCTCCCCCCTCTCTCTGTCACTCTCTCACTCTCTCTCTCTGTGTGTGCTTTGTTATGTTTACCTTGGGCTGCGGCTTCCGCCGCAGATTATTATCATTTTCGATTTCGCAACAACGTCATTGCCCCACAAGTAATGCATTACTCTTTTTCCTTTTTATTTAGAAAAAAGCCTTGGCTAGTGATTTGTACGAACAAGTATTTTATAGTTTAGATCTAATAGAGAAAGATTACTTTGGGCTACAATATACGGATAGTAATAATGTTCAGCACTGGCTGGACCCAACCAAGCCGATTAAGAAACAAGTGAAAAGTAAGTATGGC